>SNQJ01S0017701.1:0-12550 GCA_010110895.2 Picea sitchensis
TCATAGAAATACCATGCCTTCCAGATAGTATCTTCTAATGTCTTGGGTTCATCAAATTCAATTCTATCCCGGAAGGACTAAGGAAGTCCACTAATAAATCGTTGCATATTTACCTTTTCATCCTTTATGTAGGGAACATACCTTATCAATGCAATACATTTGTTGATATATTCATCTATTGTGATTTGTCCTAACTTGAGTTCATAGAAGTCCTTGGTCTTCCCATCAAAGTATTTTTCCGATAGATACTTATTCTTGAACTATTTCTCAAATTGTTTCCATGAAAAGTCCTTCTCATCGATTCCTTTCACATTCCTAAGGTCCTCCCACCAAATGGAGATCTTTCCATTCAAGTTGAAAATGGTTATTCGAGTGTTTAAGTTTTTAGAGTAGTCATGGACTCTGAAGTACTTCTTCAATCCTAGTAGACAAACTTATGCTTCTTCCCCCTTTTTAATCTCTCCATCGAAAGTGGGTGGCTTGGCTTTCTTAAACTCTTCAGGGTCATGGGTCTTGGAATGTTTCCTCTTCTTTCTTCTCCTCTGGAAATGTGAACTAGTATCACTACTAGAAAATTCTTTGGAGTTTCTAGTTTCTTCACTAGAGGATTCTTCTATTGAATGTCTCTTGGCTCCATGTTGGGCCTTCTTTGAGGTGCTCCTCCTTTTGTGGAAACTTTCAAGACCATGCTTTTGTATATCAGGTGGAATTTGAGTTTTCTTAGTATTATGTCTGTCCACGTGACTAGTTGTTGGTCCATGTTGCAACTACCTTTGTATATTTGATAAACTTTGCAGTAGGATTGCGTTAATTTCTGTTTATTTTTCCTTTGATTTTATTAACCTTTCGTTGTCATCCTTACAACTCTGTAATTCCTCCATGAGGCTTCTTACAGTTTCAGCCAAATCTGGAGGGGTTTTCACCACCCTTCTCTCATAAGATTCTTCTTCTCTATTGTGGGAGATTTCCCCCAACTTATGGTGTGTCACCATCCTTTACGTTGTATTTTTCCTGCTGTCCATTGACCGCTTGGGTGTTGATAAAACATTTTCTTTTAGTTAATTATCTACTAATTTTGAGCACATACAATTTATAAGGTGAAGCCAACTTATTTATTTGGAACATTAGCAACACACACAGTTCATATTTTCAAAAAATATAACAAAAGTAAAAGGTTTCATTCCTCTCTTCAGTGGAGGTTTAAATACTCTTTTATAAATGGGGTAAGATAGGGTGTTACCTCCTTAAAAGTTTTCTAATAAGATTTTTATGGGACTCATTCATGAACCCAATCAGGGCAAGTGTTGTTGCCCTCTCTGATACCACTCTGTAACACACTTGACCCCTAAGTACCCTTTATAGGGATGGGGCATAAGATTTTTCCTTTCCTCAATCATCTTGAATCCTCTTTCTGGTATCTCCATCCTCTTATGCTCATCAATATATTTCTAACAACTACTACTATGCTTGAATTTGAGCTCTGGATTGGGAGTTACACCCTCCCAAAGCTCTTCGGGCATTATTGATCAAGGGCTAGGTGGCACCCACGTGATTCCATCTCATTCATACCATCCCAAGTTCCTTGAAGTTATGGAGTCCCTCAACACTCCTAAATCTATGGTGGAAACCCATCCACCGTTAAATCCAACAACGAAACTTCATCCTCGTTTAACACATAGGCTTAAGGGATTTTGATGTTTGATGCTTAGGAGTTGAATGCCCCTTTCTCTAATCGCATATCTTCCAGAGTCTCGAAACCTTGAACTCCTACCATGTGGTTCCGACCTTTGGACTTTTTTACTTATTCAATACACCACCTCCAAACCTCTGGAGTTTTGAAACCCCAGACTCTCGAAGGGTCCACACTTACACGTGGTAGCATATTAAATGCAGAAGCAGGGACAAGTAGGTCAAGTCCTTTGACTGACTTACCCCATTGTTCCAACGTTTTGTGTTCCCCAAAGTCCCGAACTCCCGGTGTCCTGGGTACTCCACTCTGTAACACACCCGACCCCTAAGTACCCTTTATAGGGATGGGGCATCAAAATTTTCCTTTCCTTAATCATCTTGAATCCTCTTCCTGAGATATCCATTCTCTTCTACTCATCAAGAACTTTCTAACAAATTCTACCATGCTCGAATCCAAGCATTGGATTGGGAGTTACGCCCTCCCAAAGCTCTTAAGGTGTTATTGATAAAGGGCCACGTGGTGCCCATGTGGGTTTGCCTTATTCGTACCATCCCAAGTTCCCCGAAGTCCCAAAGTTCATTGATGCTCCTGCATCTATGGTGGAAATCCATCCACCATTAAATCCAATGACAAAACTTCGTCCTTGTTTAACACATAGGCTTAAGGGATTTCAACGTTTGATGCTTAGGTGTTGAACACCCCTTTCTATAATCACATACCGTTTGGTGTCCCAAAACCATGAACTTCTTCCAGGTGGTTCTAGCCTTTTGCCTTTTTTACTTATTCAATACACCACATCCAAACCTCTGGAGTTCTAAAACCCCAGACTCCTAAAGGGTCCACACTTACACGTGCTGGTGTAATAAATGCATAGGAAGGGATAGGTAGGTCCGAGCCTTCGACCGATTTACCCCAGCATTCTAACGTTCTATGTTCCCCAGTGTCCTATGGCAAAGGGAAGAGATGACACATGACCCCATCAATGGGTGACACGAGTCATGTTCTAATGGGCATATAAGATCTATAAAAATCACAAATCCAGGAGACACGTGGCATGTCGAACATGGGTCCATGTCACCCTAGGTGACGTTAGCATGACACATCACTCCATATTGACAGCCTCTAGGATTCTTTGGCTTCTCCTACCTGTGAAATCTATCAGAGCTCCGACGTTCGAACTCCCGTCAAAAACCTCCCAATACCCCTCTTATCCCACGGTCAAGATAGGTCCATGTAGATCCATAGATCTACGGACTTTGTTGCTTCACAACTCCAAAATTTGGGGGTTTAGCCATCTAGTTTCCTTTTTACTCCCGAAGTGGTCAATGTTGGGATGACCATGGTCTAGATCCAATGATCAAGAGGGATCCCGAAGCATCCTCAGATCAACGATCCTCGTCTCTTTGCGACGTTGATGTTCGGGGTTCTACCCATTTAACACTCCCTTTCTCCCGTAGTGGTCAACTCTAGAGTGACAGTGGCGTAGATCCAACGGTCATGGGAGATCCCAAAGCATCCCCAGATCTACAATTATCGTCACTTCACGATTTCAACGTTCGGGGTTTCCTCCCGCTTAACACTCCTTTTCACCCCAAGTGGTAGACGTTGGACTGACTACGATGTAGATCCAATGGTTAGGGAAGATCATGAATTTCCTTGGATCTATGGTTCTCATCACTTCGCGAGTTCGACGTTCGGGGCCTCCTCATGCTTAACACTCCTTTTCACCTAGAGTGGTCAATGTCGGACTGACCACGACGTAGATCCAATGGTCAGGGAAGATCCCAAATTTCCTCGGATCTACGGTTCTCGTCACTTCTAGACTGGGAAGTGGATCAGGGTTTAACGATGGGACAAATTCCATGATTACGTTTAAGGAAAACGCCAAATGTCAGTCAACCTCACCAGTAACCGCACTAGCAAGTTTCCTTTGGTTGGTTTCGAAGGTTGTAAAGTCATAAAATCTTGGAGTTTCGAACTCTCAGAGTTTCACAGAAAAAATAGCTTAGCTCCTTTTGAACCTAGCAAAGGGTTCCAAGGCCTTGGTCATATGGATCCTCTTACAAGTCTCGGGGCTGCACGCTCAAATATTAGTTGTGATTTGGTTAGGGTCATCGACATGAGCCCTCAATCACACCGACAAAGGGTTTTTAGGAGGTTCCCTCCTTCCATAAAGCTTGAATTTAGTGACCTGCAAAGGTGAAATGAGTGGTCAACATGACTGAGGTGTTCCAGTGAAGTCTACCCTGAATCTTATATTACAAAATCATTCCTTGGGAAAATTTCCTTAAGGGTTTTCCAACAAGTATAGAAATCATAGACTTATTTTTAAATTCATCTAAAAACCCATGTCTAATAGTTCTCCTGCTGTTTTAAGAAAAGGAAAACATATACCATGAAAATATAGGGGCTCATAGAAAAACAATAATCATTTCTAATGATTAATCAAACAATGTAATATTTAATCATAACCACAAAAATTAAACCATCATTTCAATTCTAATACACATAGAATAGGAATACTTATCAAGAAACCAGGTTGTGAAGCAACTACTCAGAGGCATGTCCGTTTCTACCCAACCATAGGCACAACCACTCCTGGACGGATTTACCACTGGCCACCCCCTAGCTATATCATGATGCTCAAAGAGAGACGCTTCCTTCTTGTTCAGTGATAGTCAGGGACAAAGGCCATTCTCCTCCTCCCAGGGGAACTTGGCGATTGGTTTTCTTTCCACCAAGCAATGGGGGCCTACAACAAGTGCTTTCTCAGTCACTCGTATTTCTACAGCCCCGTGTATCAACTTGGATTGAAAAATATGCCAACAAATTCTTACACCCAGAGAAATCTTGTTGTTCAGTTCTCCATCGAACTAGAGATCTGCATGCACTCTTTTCTTTTTGAAGAATAGTCTTATATTCTTGCCTTCCTCAACAAGTTTGCATGGGTCTGAATCCCCAGTTCGTAGTCAGGTCAGGAAGTCTTGCATATGGGTACTTTGTCCATCTCATTATGAACTCTTGAGGATGGATTCCCAACTACCAGCCTGACTGGTAATTTATTTCTAGTTCAAAGGAATCTTCTGGGTCTAAGTAATTTAAATCCAATAAGGTATTGGTATGGTAGGGGTCATCTCAACCATTGTTGGTTCCCCACACTATCTCTCTCGTAGTATCATGATCTACCTTGGAAAAACCCTTCAACAATTATGCAACACTATCCATTTTTATTTAATAGCAAAAATACATACATTACCTTTTATAACAAAAAGGTTAATCAATTCCAACATCCACACATATTCAGTCTACCCAGTCTTTTGGCAAGTCATAGTTATATTTACAAGCAGGGGGAAACATGGGTATTACATTTAATTAACTAACCCTATTTTCTATGTTCTAACCTTTTTTATAGCCATCTATTAGCAAAACTTTTCAGCCTGATTGGCTAGCTAAATCAGTCCAAATCTTGTACATGACATAATACTATCATTTAAGAATTAAGTGGTATATTTCATTGTTACAACAATTTTTTCCTCACCCCATGCAACTTGCTTGGATTTCCTTTCCATCTCCCTATGCAGACTTAACGTCCCCTTTTATATCTTCCAGAGCCAAAAAAACACATTTTTCCACATATATGTGCCCTATCAGTTAGACAACAACCATCTACGCAGGTTGCTCCAATACATCCCGCGTACATCGGGTTTGGTTCTTAAAATTAAAAATTATGTCGGGTTTCCATGCCATATCACAAGATCCATGATCCTTGACCTTCCATATACTGGAAATGATCCGAATCAACCCTCCAGTTCCATGTGAAGGCTATAAATTGAGCCATATCCAAGCCTTGGAAGAGAGAATTCAACTTTGAGAGAAAAGACACTCTCGAGAAATTTCACGTCATATTGAGTCTGCATCCCTTTATCCTTGAAAGTATGAACCCCTTGTTCAACCCTAAGATCTTCCTTCTTTTTGATGGAAAATCTCATTGTCTCCTTTATATGAGCTTTCCTTTGGTGGATGATTGAAGTGACAGAGGCCCAGCTGGAGGGACTTAGTTTCTTGGTTCCGATATGTGACATTACAAAAGTTTGTCACCTATATACTTTTGTTGATTATTTTAATAGAAATACTTTTTTCTCATCCAATTGATATCTTGTAAACATCTAAATTATTGTTCCATGGGCGTATTTGTCGTGTATGTTAATGGATTATGCTAATCTATATGATAACATTATATATTATCAACATATGCTTATGTATCTTGGTTTTTGAGGACAAGTTGCAGGTATAAAGCTTTGAGTTGCCTGCTCAACGGTTGTATTCATAGAATGCTCGAGCGAGGTAGGTTCTTGGCCTTGTCTTGTTAGCATTTCATTTATATAGCATACTTGGGATTATAGTGTATTTATGCATGTCATTCTATCTGTTGTGGTTTAACCCATGCCATAGAGAGATTTTCCTCATAACATAATTGACAACCATACTGGGGATATCTTATTTTTTGGGGTTTGGAGTGTTTTTCTCCTTGATTTACTCTCTGTTAGCCTGAGTTTCCTTGTCGTTTGATTTCTTGACAACCTGTTTTTACTTTGCATATGAGTTTCTTGGCTTTGTCCTCGCAGTGTTTTACTATATATACACGGTTTTTCCCTTGACATACGCGTACATACGTGAGCTGTCCTCCTATAGGGCGTGTACATACGCGAGTTTTTCTCAAACAATCACGTACATTATCTCTTTAGGCTTATTGGATGAGTTTGGTGTTTTTTGGGTGAGTTTGGTTGGCTGTTGAGTCTTCTTGGGTCTCTTTCCTAACTGCTAAGTGCTTACAGAGTGGTAGGAAACCTTCTTATTGTTGAATTTTCGGGCGGTATTCTTTGTTATCATATTTTTCATTGGTTGTCCTTGCACATTGGTTTGAGTGTTTTCTTCTCGGTATCCTGCTTGGATTGTCTCTTTTTGCTTGCAGTAGGGTCTATATGTGAAGCTACTATTCAGTCCTTGCATTTTCTTTTCTTTACATCGAAAATACAAAGATAGTTTTTCATGTGGCATTATGGAATTTTCTCTTTTGATTACTCCACATTGATTTTGACACATGTGAAGAGATTGCATTTCATTGAAAATTGTAGAGATTTCATTGAAAAGTTGCATTTAGAAGCATACCATCTCTTTATAATTCAATATTAGTACTTAATAGTGTTTTTATATTCGCTTATTTTATATGTTGATTCGTAATACCATCAGTTTCACAACCACACCTCTTGAGTAAGAAAAAACCATTGAAAGTAACATTGATTAATTAAAATTGATTAGAAACGATTTTATTTCTTAGGGTACAAAAACAAGTATAGGACATAGAGCCTTGGAATATGATTTTGTGAGTGAACTTCTCCAAGGATATTAAATTAAAATATGTGTCTAACCAGGGAGTGGTGAAACCTATTGTGTAATTAGTGATGTCAGGAGGTTCCGCTCACACCAGAGTTAAGCACGAGGTCACACAAAGTTGGTTGCAAAGATATCCCTCTAATACCTTCTTAGCGTCAAAGATATTTACGTGGTTATATTCATATTTGGGGGTCTTTCTAGTACCTTTACCTCCATGAGAGGCAATGATTTCAAGATTTTGGGTTTTTTTACCCTACCCATACAATGGACCAGACTTACGAATGTTCCCCTATGCATTGGTTATATTGTGGTGACTCTAGTTGCTTGACATAGGTAGCCACATAGGTTAATTGCAGGGGTTATTCTGGAGGTACCTTGAGTCAGATAAGGGTCGGATAGCACATAGCCTTTATGGAGGATTACCTCTCCGGGGGGATCTAACTGACTGCATTGTTAAGCCCACGAGGGCCCTTATAACTGATTCTAATACCTCCAATCTTTTGAAGGGAGTCTCAGGTCCCTCTTGGGCGAGACATACCTACTCTAGTGAGGGAGGCCCCTTTTACGCTACTATATCATGTTTCTGTGCATTTGGCATTTTTGCTTTTGGTGTGCTCTCTGATTATTAATTGGCCCTAGGATTTAGTTTTATATCTTGATTCTTGAGTCATCACAGAGAAATACTAGCTTCCTCGCAGGTCTCATCGTTTGTTGAAGTTACCACCACATCTTGATTCTTTACCAAAGTTTCCTTCTAAAAGGCATAAAGTTAATAAACATGGTACATATATCTCCACATACATACTTGTGATAATCCAGTTATGAGTACTAAGTCAAACCCAAACTTCACCGAGAGCCCCTCAACTCCTATATCTTTCGTGATTAGTGGGATTACTTCTACTCCTTCAACCTCGATGGTTGGGGTGTTGGAGATCCCCGCCCCTACTTCTACCCAACCGATGGATTATACTCGACCTATAGGAACGAATCCTTTCAGATATGTTTTTGGTACGTCGGGTTACAATTCTTAGTCAATACCTTCGGTCTCTAATCCATTTTCTTTTGGTATGCCCAATATGACGTCACAACTCTCATCCTCTATTCCATCAACTGATGCAAATCCTAGTTTTGGACATGGGGGCATGCCTCCTCTGTATGCTCCTCTCTCGTTTGGTGGAGGTCATATTTCCCAAATGAATCCTATGGTTGGAGGTTGGCATCCTTTTTCTTCCAGGTCTAATCCAAGTCTTAATGCTCCTGGATGGAGTGCCCAACTGAGCAGATAAGTCACTTCCTATATTCCATCCTTTACCCCTTTTTCCTCCATGTCGATTCCAACAAATGAATTTATTATGGAGAATCCCCCTCTATCCTTCAGAGTTCCGTCTAGAGGGAGTCAATTTCACGCTATGGGAAACCCCCAGATCGAAGATCCTCCAGATGGGGGAAGTGTATATAACCCCCATTATTCTTCTTCCGTAGGTATGGTGCCCATACAACCTTTTATGAATCAATTTAGAGGAGGATATTATCCTATTGGATAGGGCCATGGAATATACCAGAACCCTGGATGGCCTGCAATCCCTCAACAACAATCTTTCCCGAGAGCATGGGCTCAAACGCTGCAACCCAGGCTCCCTTTTCTGGCCACGCTTAGTTTTCTAGATTTGTCAAAATTAATGAATGACAATGTGTGTCACAATCCGTTATGGTCTCCCGTCCCCACCAAGATCCCTTTGAACATTCCAAAATTTGAAGGCAAGACTGGCGAGGATACGGGTGATCATGTCACTACTTTTCATCTTTGGTGTTGATCCAACTCCCTTAATGACGATTTTATTCGTTTGAGGCTATTTCAATGCACCCTCACGGGCGTCGTTGCGAAGTGGTACATTGAGCTACTGGGGGGCACATATGAAAACTTTAATCAGATTATTTTGGTCTTTCTCAACAATTTACAGTTGTCGGTTCATTACAATGTCGACATAGAAACTTTTTCAGCCTTTCGCCAAGATAAAGCCATGCATATCTTGGACCAAATCCAAGAGTGGCATAGACATAAAAGGTTGATTAAAGCCTACATTCCTCCATGGTTTTTGTTGGAGTGGTTTCTTAAGTCCTTATTGCCTTATATTTCGAAGGATGTTTCTACATTAAGAGTAACATATGAGGAAGAAGTTATTTTCAAAGCTCAACAACTGGACCTCATATATGCTCAGCCTGGGATGTTGTATGAAATTCTTCCTGATGCGCCACGGTTGAATTATGACCCTATACAAAAGCCTGGGCCTCATGCTGATAGCATCATAGACTCTGCAAATGCTAATTCTACAGACTTGGTGATGAACCAGTTGAAGGATTTATCTCTAAGCCAACCTGTAGTAGGACAAGCTTTGACTTCGTCCTCCACTCCCACTCAGTTGGCGGATGTGCATTCTATATAGTCATTGACCAACCCAAATGGTAACAAACAACTAGGAGGGAATAAAAGGAAAGGAATAAGTAATAATCGTAAGGGTGGGAAAAATAATAATAAAGCCAAGGATGACACTAAAAATGATAAATCAAATAATAATGTTGGTGAGGGAAAGAAAGAAAAAAGAAATGTGAAATTTCCTTATAAAATTTGTAAAGATGATCACCTTACCCACCTATGCCCCAAAATCAAGGAAGCCTCGAGGCTCTTATCACAACCGCTCATTTTGCTGACAAATCCATTTCTGCATAATCAACACATGGCTTCAGGGTCCTCCAACACCAGAAATGTGTCGAGTGGGAGTCAAAACCCCTCGACACGTGAAGGTGGACATATATGTGTCAATATGGTCAAGTCTCAGATTGATGTAGCCAATCGATCTTGTGATTATGGTTCTTCACAGACTGTTACAGGTCCAGAGTCTCCACCTCCTCCAAAAAAACCCTTACAGAGAAAAAATATGGAACCTCTGCCTTGTATTCTGAAAGGAGTACTAAAACGCTTTGCCCACAATCCTAATGCCAGAGTTTTCTAGAACTATTTGATTGTCGAATATCTAGGCCAAACCCCTTTTTCGACGTCGGCTTTGGAGCTGCTCCAGACATGTCCTTCACAAAGGAACGCCTTGTTATCTACTTTAGGATCCCTAGACCCGTGTGGCTCAAAGGTTATTAAGTTTGAAATCATGGATGTTAATCCTCACTTACCTTACCACGTGGCCTTTCAAATCCATGTGGAGTACACAAAAATTACCATCAAACGCATTCTAATTGATGAAGGTGATACAACGTGTGTGATGTCCCTAACCTATTGGAAATCCATTGGCTCTCCGACTCTATCCCAATCTATGACTATGATGATCACATTTGATGGGCGTTCATTTCGACCCCATGTGATTCTTCCTGCTTTTCTGGTCCAATTAGGTGGAAAGACAGTGGAGGTTGACGTCGAGGTGGTGGATGCACCCCTTAACTATAATTTACTAATAGGGTGTAATTCGACTTATGCCATGACAAAAATCGTTTTGCCTATTTTCCACACTCTATGTTTTCCTCACGAAGGGAAAATAGTGATGATTGATCAATTATCCTTTGCGCATGCTAGTCCTAATGCATCAGTTGGACCTTCGGTCCCAGTGATCAACAATTCTCGACAGGAAACCAAGGATGTTGGTGTCAGAATATATTCCTCTCTCATGGGTAGTTTCAATTTTGTGGCACCAATCCATCATATTCATGGCATTTCTAGTAAGTCTTCATTGTTGACGAGGTCCGTTCCTTTTCGTACTTTGTATTTCAACGACACTTGGACCCTACCTTCCCCAACTATGTCATACAAGGGTCAGTCGTACATTGGGATGGAAATGCCACTATTAGCAGCAGAGGTTGTGTATCAAGCTATTCTTAATGCTACTACTGCTGGCCCTTGAATAAGTTTTGGGAGCACTTGGGCATATTTGACCGTTTTTGGGACTTCAACAGCCTTTCGAAGATGGAGCGCTAGACGAACCGGAGATTGCAGAATCTTGTCCCACTTTTGGGTCCCTTTTTGGGTTTTGGGAATATGTAATGGGAAAGGGATGTCAGCCCATGGGTTTACCCACGCTTAGGCCCATTTTGTATGTATAAATAGAAGGATAGACAAATGTAAGAAGAAGAAGTAGAGAAGAATATTGTATCTATGTGATATAGGCTAAGTTCCAAGGGGGGATCTGGTGATCAAGAGTTTTGTGCATTCTGTATAGAATTGTTGAGCTTAATGCAAGTCCCTATGTGAAGGTATAGAAGGCTTTGTGCTGAAAGGAAAGGAAGAAGGATCTAGCGAGCTGCGCAAATATTTTGTCCTGTGCGAAGTAATGATTTCTAAGGCTCTTTGCTTGTAACCAATTGGCCGATAATAATAAAGAAGAAGAGTTGGTGGATGTAGCCCCAGGGTGGGGGTGAACCACTTAAATCATGTGTTGTCCGCTTTGTGCCTTGTTCTGTTGCATTGATGTGATTATTTTCTAAGTGCTTTGAGATGAGTAGATAGATCTGCTATATATGCTTATGCTTAGTGCTTATGATATGTAGAATGCTAGGTTTTGATCCACATGTATATGCTAAGTGCTTGACCTGTTAGATATAAATACTCTGTGGATGATAAGTGATCAAACAATCTAGTTAATTGTGAATGCTGTGAAGTTCTGTTGTATCTGCGAAGTGATTAGTGATTGCATCTTAAAGATCCAGCAGTGTTGAGTGCTATATTAAGTAAGGAATCACAGATCTATGTCCCAGCTAAGGTTGCAGACACTTGAGTCCTGCAACCACCCCTACCTCTGTTAGAATATAGAAAATGGTGTGCTCATTTTACCATCGACGATACCCTCGTCACCCAACCATAGGCTGAAGCCACCCTCCGAGCACCTTAACCTTGACTTAGAATTACTCCGAAAGCAAACCCTAGGCTAGATAGCCAAACAAGGTGTAGCGCATCTTCCTCCAAGGATAGCGCATCAATAATAGCTGATTAGATAGTCCAAACCCTAGCCAAGAGATAGTTCAAGCCAATATTGAAACTGTTAGCTGCATCAGCTACACCTGCAACTCTCCTCCACATGTGCGCACCAAACTGGGAACTGCAGTGCGCACCACTTGCTGCCTACAATTCTGAGATACTGTCAAATGAGAACTGGTGCCCTGTATTTATATTGGTTCTGCCAGATTTGTTGGGGCCGACTTCTCCTTCTAGATATGTTTCTGTTCAGTATATTAATATTATTTTTTGCCGACTTCTTCTCTTGGAGGCTAATAACCTAATATAAATTATCTTCTTGAGCTGACAAGACTTCTAGTGTTATTAGCCAACTCATTAGGGTTTTCTCTTGCTTTTCAGAGTCTTCTATTCTCATCAGGTTCACACGTGGAGGTAAATACCTCCCGCAGCTACCATAATATTAACACTCCCTCCTAGCTAGGGAGGTATTACAGGTAATGGAATTGAGCACA
>SNQJ01S0017701.1:25336-85873 GCA_010110895.2 Picea sitchensis
AGAACTAAAGTGTAATGTTGAGTTGCAACTAAAGTCTTGAGTCTAGTTCTATGTTAGTAATGTTGAGTTGCAACTAAAGTCTTGAGTCTAGTTCTATTTTTAGAACTAAAGTGTAATGTTGAGTTGCAACTAAAGTCTTGAGTCTAGTTATATTTTAGAAATAAAGTGTAATGTTGATTTGCAACTAAAGTCTTAAGTCTAGTTCTAAGTTCGAACTAAAGCATGTCAGTCTCAAGTCTAGTTCTAAGTTCGAACTAAAGTGTAAAGCTGAGTTGTAACCAATCTTAAGTCTAGTTCTAAGTTAGAACTAAAGAATGAAGCTAAGTTATGTTTAATGCATGCAATCAGGTTACTATTTCGAGCTTCCCATCTACCCCTCTTCAGCCTATATAAGGAGAGGTCAAATCCTCTCTTCAACACACTTCTTCATGACAATTTTTGCAATACATTTATGCAACACAGTTTTCATATGCAGGTTGAGGGTGAAGTAATAGAGGAGCACATCGGTGATAAAGAGGAGCATATCAGAGGTGTATTTCAGTAAGGTCTTTTAAGTCTTTGTCAGGTCAAAGTCATATTGGTAAGCTCTTTGAGAGAAGAATATTCATGGTGGATATTTGTAAGAGATCTTACATTATTAATGCAATAAAGGAATATTGTTTTCTAGGGTTTTTCTCCCTGTACAAGGTTTCCCTAGGGTATATGTGTTGTTGATGTGCATGTTTACTTATCTACATAGTTATTGCTATTCGATTATAATTTGGAATTGTTGAAGTGTATTAAGATGGGATCAAAGTATTGAAGAAAATAAAAGAATTAATCCGCATAAGAAATCAAGCTCATAATTTAACAAAGCCTAGGAAGGCCCCTTCTATTAAGGAAGAGGTAGATAAGCTACTTAATGTTGGTTTCATCTACTTGGTTCCCTTGACTGAATGATTGTCCAACCCCATTACTGTGAATAAGAAACAAGGAACCATTCACGTATGTACGGATTTTCAAGACATGAACAAGGATTGTCCTAAAGATAACTTCTCGACTCCTTTCATTGACCAGATTCTTGATGAGTGTGTGGGAAGACAAGTTTTTCCTTTTATGGACATATTTTCAGGGTATAATCAAATTCAAATAAAACCCAAGGATCAACATAAGACGATGTTTATTTTTCGTTGGGGTACTTTTTCATATCGGAAAATTCCTTTTGGCCTTAAAAATGTCGGAGAAACCTTCCAATGCGCCATGACCTTTTCTTTTCACGATCTCAAACATATTGTTGAATCTTACCTCGATGATCTTGCTACTCACTCTCACAAGAGAGTAGATCAATCCACTCACCTTCGATTAGTATTTGAGTGATGTCATTGCTATCACATTCAGTTAAACCCTCACAAGTGCATCTTTTACGTTAGGTCTGGCCGTCTTTTATGATTCTTAGTATCTAAACATGGGATCATAGTAGATCCTATGAAATTTGAGACAATACATCGATTGCCTCCCCCACACAACATTCAAAAACTTCAAGGTTTACATAGGAAGGCTAATTTTTTATGTCGGTTCGTAGTGAACTATGCTAATTTAAATAAGGATTTCATGCATCTTTTGAAGAAATATACTTTGTTTATATGGGATGAGTGAGCCCATGAATATTTCAATGCTCTTAAGAAATCCTTGGTACCGTCACCTCTGTTGAAGCCTCCATACTACAATAGAGACTATATGCTTTATATCGTCCCGTCTGAAGGGACGGTTGGTATGGTTCTGGTTCAGGAGGACGATGAGATACATGAGCACATTGTCTACTATCTTAGTTGAAACTTTTTTGGTCCTGAACTTAAATACTCTCACGTAGAGAAACTATCCTTGGCCACCGTACATGCAGTTCAAAGATTACAGAATTATATATTACTTTGAAAAACTACCATTGTCACATATATCAATCCATTTCAATATGTCCTCACCAAGCGTATCATAGGGGGGAAATAAAATAAGTGGATTATTATTTTTCAAGAATTTGATCTCAATTTCGCTTCGGCAAAGTCTAAGATATCGTTATTTTTTTCGAGTTGATATCATACTTCCCTTGACTAGATGAGGAAATTTTTCATGATGATTCATTCACGGATGAACATATCTTCCTTGTATCATCTTTAGACCCCTGGTATGGATACATTCTAATTTATCTTCAAACCTTGAAGTTATCCCAACATTTTTCGAGAGACGATCGACGAAGTATATGTCATCGAGCTAAAAAATACCTTATCATCAGTGACACTTTGTATCGTCGAGGTGTATATAATATTTTGCATCATTGCATGACTCACGAGGAAGTTGAGTCAGTTCTAAATGAATGTTATAGTGGGGCTTGTGGTGGTAATTTATCTGGGCTTGCGACAGACAAAACAATATTGCGAGCCAATTAGTTTTGGCCATCAATTTTTAAAGATTGTGTTGAAGCGGTCAATAAGTGTCACCCTTGCAAGGTGTTAGCTTAGAAAATGTGCTCGCACCCAGGCCCTCTTCACCTAGTCATCACCTTCGGTCCCTTCACCAACTAGGGGGTAGATTTTATGGACGATAACCTATCTTCGGCTAGGGGGCATCACCATATCATTGTGGTCGTGGATTACTTCACTAAATGGGTAGAGGCCATGCCTACTGTTAAATATGATGGTAAGACTACAACATTCTTCGTATTCAACCAAATTATAGCTTGGCTTAGAATCCCAAAAGAGATTGTCATTGATCATGGAAGTCACTTTCAGAATGAAACGATGAAGGAGTTAGCATCAAAACTGGGTTTTAAGCATGGTTATTCTTCCCCTTATTATCCCCAGGAAAATGGACAAGTAGAGGCGGTGAATAAATATCTCATCTTGCAAAAAACTTTCAGCCAAAGTAAATATGACTGGCATCTGATGCTTTAACCTATGCTTTGGGCATATCGATCCTCGATAAGTACTTCCACTGGTTTTTCTCCTCTTCAGTTAGTACATGGAATGGACTTGATTCTTCCGATTGAATGTGAAATCCCTTCCCTCAAACTGGAAATTGAGATCCTACCTGACACATCTGATATTGAAGAACGCCTCGTACACCTAGAACGTCTCAATGAAAAATGTCAAGATGCCTCTATGGCTATCAAATCAAATAAATGATGTGTTAAGGTTCAGTATGATAGGTTTGTCTGTGCTCGACAGTACGCTGAGGCTGACTTGGTTCTCTTATATGATCAAGCTAAAGAACTGCTAGGGGTAGGCAAGTTCAACCCCATGTGGCACGGTCCTTATATCGTGTGACGTTTCTTAGAGAAAGGATCCTATGAATTGGAAGATTATGAAGGGAATGTGTTGGATGAGCCTAGAAATGGGCTCTACCTTAAAAGGTATTACACTTGAGCTCTCACGCTTGGGCGTAAATTTTTGTATACTAGTGTATCTTAGTGTATATATATCTTTTCTTTTGTGTCATTGGCTTACTTATCAAGTTTTCCCTTGGTTGGAAGATGTCAATGGAGTATTCAATTTACTTAGGATTCACAGATGTCATTCATCATACACAGAACATGGCTTCCGCCGCTTGGGTCATTTACTCACTCGAGGGCCAACTGGTGTCTTCAAGTAGCATTCATCTAGAGCCATCAACGAATAATGTGGCTGAATATAGAGTTATTATAGAACTATTACGCGATGCCATTTCACATGTTGTTCAATATTTAGAGGTTCTCCTGGACTCCCAGTTAGTCGTATGTCAGTTAAACGACAATCACCATGTGCGAGACCCTACTCTACTCTGACGATTCCTACAGGTATGACTTTTGGAACGATACTTTGATTTTCTTACTTATAATCACATACCTAGAAATTGTAACCATGTATCTGATGCATATGCTGATTATTTTTAGATTGGAAATTTTCACATAACTAAGAAAAGAGAACACATTCATGCATGTACACATTGTAACATGTATAAGTAAAGCCGAAGAACAATTATTTATATATATATTTCATCTTTTCAAAAATATGGTATCATAGTACAAAATGGGGTTCACACCCTCAAAATACATATATGGTCGGTATATAATATGACCATGACATCTACACATGTGGTGCCAGATGCATATCATGATAGCACACTACGGAGTCTGCGAGACATCGAGAGAGTTGCACCCATGCACGGGGTACACCCACCACCTATCATTGCATAGCCTCTAACAAATCCTCCTCTTGAACCATAAGAATCATGTGCGTCAATCGAGACAAGTTCCCCTACGCATTATGAAACACTCTCTCTACATCTCCTCCCGTGTGCTCATCTCCCTGTTTCCTCCACCGATGTCGTAGGAATCCATTTGGTCATCATGGACCTACAACTGTGTGACAAATAAATTGTTAATACTTGATACCATGCACAAATATTTGTGTTTTTTTATTCTTTTTGAAAAAACACAAAAAATGAGATATATAAAAACATTTTTTACCAATATCACCATATGCGAAACTTGGTGGAAAATTCATATATGGATCCCCTCTATAATCGATCTCAGCATAGGATTAGTCGTCAATGACTATTCCCTATTGACGCCACTAGGAAAAAAACTCATCATTGTAGGGGGTTGACACCCTACCACCTCCTAACTGCCTCATCACATTGGTCCACCGTGACATGGCTAGATCGCGCGGTTCATGTGGAATAATATCTACTATAGGGATCAAGCCTGGAATCTGCTCAAAGAAAAAACTACATAAAATGTATGCAAATCCGAAATTTCTCTTTTTCCCTTATTTGCAATCCATCAGCTGGCTCTTCATGTTAGCCAACAGTGAGGTAAACCAATCATAAACAATGGGTCCTAAACACTCCAACGCGTAGAACATGAGTGGCCTTGATGCCTGGTGCAACGAGGCCGACCCTGAAATTCGTGTAAGTACAAGTACAACGATCTTTAAGTTCATGTTCTCGATTGCCCTGATTGGGAGTTGGCTCCCTACTTTATCTGTGCTTGCAACATAGTGTGTAATATCCCCTGGTAGTGCCCCAGTTATATTATGAATTGTAATCATGTTTTGTAGGATGGTGAGTCGAGTTATAATAAGCTAGGAGGCTTATGTGGTGATTAGGCCAGAGAGCCTAGGATGCTAAGGCCAGGAGCCTATTTTGTATATGTAATTATACAAAATCATTAATAAAAATATACACATCGTTGCGTGTAGACCGACCACAAAGAAAGAGTGATGGAGGACTAAGCTTCCACAAGGCTGGGCAAGGGAGGGGACTAAGTGTTTGGTCCTAGGGGCTAAGCTAGGGGGATTATCTCTAAAGGAATAATATTTTAATATTAATTCCTGAAGGCTAAGGTGGACATGTTGAGTGTTGTCCTAAGCTCCTGGAAAAGGAACGTATGCTAAGTGGAGTGCATGCAACTGTAGGAAGACAAGTTTTAACCTGGGCGCATGAAGTTATAGCTGGGAAATCTAGCGTTGTTGGGTTCGCTTCCCATTCTGTCATCCTCTGCCTGAGTTCACTGGGATCGAGGGGAGTCTGAACCGATTTTTCCTCTACGTCTCCATTTTCATACCCGCGCATAGTGAAGGAAACCCTCACGGGAAGGTGGTTCATTCTATCCATTCTTCCATCCGAGAGTCGGAACCCGAAACCTCTGTGAACGACCTCTGCTTAATTTTCCCGTCACGCAATCCTGAAAACCAGAACCAGAAGTCAACTGGTGTATTCCTGTGAATTTTGTGGCCTCTGTATTCCTCCTTTGCAATGTTCACACACACACTTGATACCTAAAATCCGTCACCTGAGTCAATTTGTGAAGCTTCCATACTCCGTCTGAGTTCACTGGAATCCTTCCTGAGAACCATTTTGTCTCTACACTAGACCTCTGCATAGCCACGCACCTATGAAGCTGACCCGCGTCTTCTGTGAAACCTGAGCAATTTTCTCTGCCGAGTGTGTTATAATTGTGGGATTTTGTGGCCACACAATCCCTTGGCTGAGTGTGATTGGCTACCATCATCCATTTCTTGTTGAGCCTTGTTGTCCTCCTTGTGCTGGAATGGAGCTGAAGAAGCAGGTTGTTAGGCCTATGTGCAACACTCTCTCCAGGTGAGAGAGGTGGTTTTGGTTGAATAAGTAGGTTTTCAGGCCTGTGAGTGACTCTCTCTAGGTGAGAGAGTGCATGGAGGAAGTGAGAACTCCTAGAAGGAGTCATGTAGCTGCCACAGAGCTCGAAGAATTCTGGTTCGGTCTGTTGCTGAAGCCCAAGGCAAGGGAGGTTTAGCAGCCGAAGGACTGTCTTGGTGACTGTGAAGGTGTATACTCCTGGGGTGGAACATGCATGTGGGGAATGAGAGTCTGTGAGCAGTGGGCATAAGTGGCTCTTGGGAGAGAATCCTTCCTCATAAACTTTGTGTCTTTCGTTGAACTTGCCTAGCCTAGGATTCCGTTGCCCGGTGGAGCTTAGTCCCAGCTCAGGGGTGACCTACTACTGAGAGTGATAAGCAACGTGGTCTAAGGCTGGGAGGTTCGTGGAAGGTCTGCACACAATTGGTGGTGTATTACAGTTTCAAAGATAAGTATCATTATGTGTTTTAATTCTGTACTTACTTAAAATGCATTTTCTGTGATACTTGTAATATTATCATGTATTCCATTGCCAGTTTGAATTGTTGTTAATTATGTTTAAGTCTGTATGACAGTAGTAAATCCATGTCAAATGTCTTAATTTTATTTAATTATTATTATTTATAAGTAATGCATGGTATATATTTAAGTATGAGAATGTTTCCGCAAAGTAGCGTTTCCTGGCAAGTGGGTTGATGGTTGGGGACATCACAATATGGTATCAGAGCCATGTTTCCACACTGAGCCTGGATGGGCCGGATAAGTGGTCTTTGGACCCAAGGTTTTGAGAGGAAATTGTGTCTGAAGGACTAATTTCAGACCTCAGAATGTTTCTAAGTGCCAAGGGGTTACTTGGTCATGTTACGAAGCTCAGGAGGGGTAGCAGTAGAATAAAATTGCAGCCGGCGTGGTACTTGACCACAAAGAGAGAGAGATCAACACTTGGAGTGTGGGAGCTATAGGATCTGTTTAGATGGAAAGGAAATTCATTACGACTATCATATCTGGAGAAGGTACAGGAGGGCTATCTTGGAAACCCTTCGAATTTCAACAATCAGGAGAAGTGGGGTTCGTAGAGGCATAAACACCCGAAACTTGAAACCCCAAAGTCCCGAGGGAGATCTACACCATAGGTCTAGAGGAAAAATTTTGACCGTTGGATCAAGCATAAGGACATATTGTAATTTTGGGAGTTCGGTCATCGTGAGAAGTGGGATGTGTCATTGCACAAACTCCCTAAGTCTAAAGTTCCAAAGAGAAAGAGTAGACGTGGTGGGGCCAGATGACGTCGCTAGTATTCCGCTATGTGGCATATTGTGTGAGCAGGGTTAGTGGGGCCCGAGTTTACGTAACATAGTTATGGTTCAGAGGACCCACAACAACATTGATCACGATACATCAATATCAACAACCAAGAGACATTGCGGGGACCCAAGTTTCACGGAAGATAATTATCCAAGGAGATCTCACAATCCAAACCATGGTTTCATTGAGGGGTTGCGTGTCAGCGTCAGGAGAATTGTGGAATGAAGGGAAGGTTACTCCAAAACTACCATTTCATGCCCCCACAATTGGGAAAACATTAAGTTATGTAAGGTAATGACATCACCTAAGGTGTCGTGGAAGTGTTTGGGGTGTGCAGATGTGAAATCTTCTGAAGTCTCGAAGTACTGGAACTCATATGCCTGAGGTTCCATAGTGAGTGTCATCCATTGGATGTTGGGTAGACGTGGATGGTTGATCCGCTCGATGTTGTGAGTTCATTAGTTCGAAATTTGGGAATTTGTTGTGAAGTGCTTTGAAACCTCTCGAAACGCAAGGTCGCAAAGCGCCCTTTTTGCTAAGCGAGTGGTCACAACCCCAGATCACATGGGTTGGGGATTAAGAGAGAAGGGGCTAGAACTCAAAGGATTGTTACAGAGCCGAGTAGAGCTCAAAAAATTCATGAAATATGAACGTTTTCTTAATTCAGACTTGTTTATGAATGCTGTGGGATTTGTTAAGGAATAATGGCCTGACAAATTCCGCTTGTCTGCACATTGTGTTCGCAGAAGTTTAGCGAGTGCCAGAACCGAGTAGAATTTCCACTTAGTACAAAAGAAATGGAAGAGACACAAAATGATTCCAGTTTAGAGAACGAAGCTAAAGGGGTGGATGTTCATTTGGGAGTTGAAGGGTCGAACTCCAATGGGCATGGAGAAGAGACAGATAAGGAAGGGCATATGATGAATATCATTGAAAAATTGTAGAAAGATGCCCAAACTCACCGAACAGATAGCAAAAAGCTCAAGAAATATCAGTATAAACAAGGTGAATTCAACTTAAAGTTGATGAAGAGTCTAGAGAGAATAGAAAAGAAGTTGGAAGAATATCACCCGACTTCTGAGGGAAGAATATCAAGGAGTGTTGATAAACACCATCATCACTCCCAAGGTTGCTCCAAGAGGAGGGCACATAGTAGTTCAAGCCCATCTCCTACCAGAAAGCACGGGAGATCTGAAGTGGATGAACTGAAGGGAGAAATGAACAAGATTAAGCCTCCAACATTTGATGGAGAACATAAGAAGGAAGAATATGCCGAGACATGGTTGCTTGGCATGAGGAAATATTTTCAACTGCAGAATTATTCCTCTCATGCAGAAGGAAAAATTGCAATGTATCAACTAAAGGGAAAGACATCCATGTGGTGGGACCATCTTGTGCAGGTGCAACACATTAGAAAGAAACATATCACTTGGAAATAATTCAAGAGATATTTCGAGAATAAATACTTGACTAAAAGATACTATGATAGAAAGATGAAAGAGCTATTTGAACTCAAGCTAGGAAACATGACCATTGATGAATACGAATGAAGGTTTTTGGAATTACTGAAGTATGTTCCATTCATCAAGGATGATACTGTCAAGATTCAAAGGTATCTGAGTGGACTGCCACCTTCCATTGGGGACAAGATCTAGTATGATGACCCAAAAACTATGGAAGAAATGATTAGAAGAGCGAAATTATTATATGAGAAGAAAAGAGATAAGCCTACTTTCCGGAAGGCTTAGGAAGACAAGAAGAAATTCAAGATGGATCAGAGGAAGAAGGGAACTAAGCCACCCTTCTTCAGAAACAACCCTCAAGGACAACCATCTTTTAGAGAGCCCAGGAAGATTGAAGTGGGTGGGAAAATGCCAAGACCTACACCTATGGAATGTTGGGGTTGTAAAGAAATCCATAGGTATGAAGATTTCCCCCACAGAAATGATAAAGTGAGAGCTATCCACAATTTACAACAGGCTGAAACAGTGGAGGACATGGGCAGTAGAATGCCAATAATCTACGTAGCCCTGGACAACAAGCAAGATGAATATCAATCGCACATGATTGAAGTGGAAGGTATGATTAACAACCAACCATTTACTATTTTAATTGATTCAAGTGCTAGCCATAGTTATATAGATCCTAGAGTGGTGAAAAGTTTGAATTTGTTGAGAAGAAAACATGAAAAGTCTTGGTTAGTGCAGTTGGCTACAAGAACCAAGAGGAAGGTCACTGAGTTGGTTAACTCCTGTCATATGGACATGAATGGACTGAGCACAAAGGCTGAATTGAATGTTCTGCCTTTAGGTTCTTATGACTGTCTAATTGGGATGCACTAGTTGGACCAACACCATTCCATTTTGGACTATCGTAATAAGGCATTCACTTGCCTGGATGAGGAAGAGAATCGAAGAACAGTCCAAGGAATTCCCAGAGCTATTTCTATCAGAGAAATATCAACAATGTAGATGAAGAAGTGCTACAGAAAAGGTTGTCAATTATTTGCAGCCCATGTGGAGGAAGAATCTAAGGATGAGATCTCAAAGATTGGAGATCATGCGGTACTAAAGGAGTTTGAAGATGTATTCCAGGGGGTACCCGAACTACCTCTGAAAAGAGATATTGACTTCTCTGTAAACTTGATGTCTGGAGTAGCTCCAGTGTCGAAAGCTCCTTACAGAATGAGTACGCTGGAGCTGAAAGAACTGCAACTACAGCTTGAAGAGATTCTGAAGAAAGGGTATATACGCCCAAGTGTGTCACCTTGGGGTGCCCCGGTCCTTTTCTTGAAGAAGAAGGATGGTACACTGAGAGTGTGTGTCGATTTCAGACAATTGAACAAAGTAACTATAAAGAACAATATCCTCTGTCGAGGATTGATGACCTCTTCTATCAGTTGAAGGATGCAAAGATATTTTTGAAGATAGACCTCAGGTTGGGATATCACCAGGTAAGGATAAAGGATGAAGACATCAACAAGACTACCTTTAGAACAAGGTATGGTCATTACGAGTTCACAATGGTTCCGTTTGGGCTGTCAAACGCACCCACTATTTTTATGTGCCTGATGAATGGTGTATTCAGGGACTATCTAGACAAGTTTGTCATAGTCTTCCTAGATGACATTCTGGTGTATTCCAAGTCGGAGGAAGAGCATGAAAAACATCTTAGGATGGTGTTGCAGGTGCTAAGAGAGCACCAATTGTATGCCAAGTTGAGCAAGTGCTCGTTTTATTAGGAGCAGATCCATTACTTGGGGCATATTATTTTGGAGGAAGGGATAGTTGTAGATCCTAAGAATATTGAGGTCATCAGATAATGGTCAGTGCAAAAGAATGTGACAAAAGTCATATCCTTTATGGGTCTAGTTGGTTATTACAAAAGGTTTATTGCCACATAGTGGTTGGCAATGTACTCTTCCAAGGTCATACCAACCCCTAGCCCCTCGAACCTTGAGATTCACTACCTTCCCCTGACGAGACAATCCTATGATAAAATATATATATTCCACTTCAATACTCAATGGTTTCCCATCAAGGTTGAATTCCTCTGTCTCTAGATCCTAGTAGTTTACAAGCATCTAGAGTAACCTCACTTGAGCTCTCATTCCTTTGAGATCCCAAAATTTATAAAGGCCACATTTTTTTAATCTTGTTTGGGCCCTGCATCCCTGTCCACTGCTTCATCTATCTCTTCATTCTTTCTCTCCCTCCATTCAATAACCATCCTCCAAAGGAAAAGCCATTTTTTGAGTTAAATCCTTTTAAAAAAAATTGTTCACGGACTTGTACATGGGCTAACATGCTAAAGATCATGTATAGGGATGCATATACGTGGGAAATCTTTGCTTTTCCCATGTACATGAATGTGTGTATGCGACTCGATGAACTATAACTTGTGTATGCCCTAGTTTACATGTTGTGCCCTCTAAAACCCAAAAAATGAGTACTAAAGTTGAAATTCAAACTGTTGAAATTGAAGAAGAGGGGATGGGCATTTACTTGGTCCAAACGGTTGCTAATTTTGTTGATCGTATCTCCCGCAATCGACACTTCAAGATCATGGGAAAAATTGCCTAAAATGCACTATGTGGGTGAAAAAACTCAAATGGTATGGTAAAATGGACTATTTTTACTATTAGTAGAATTTTTTTACCCACTTCAAATAGTTTGTGCTGATTTTTTGACCTTATGAACTAATAGTACCGTGGAAAGAGTTGGTTTTGGTGGTTTTGTCCAGGATTTTTTGTGGTTTCTAGCGTTATACCGCCCGTTCATGCCTTCGACAAGTATTTCTTTCACCAACATATAGGATAGGTTGTCAATTTTTTTTTCACTCTTGCATCGTCCTATGACCATGATCCATATGCCTTAGGCACGAACCCATTTTTTAGCGACACAAAACCTTCTTACAGCTATTAGAAGTGTTGTTATTAAGTGGTAGAGGATTGCCAAACATGGATTCCCTAGTTAGAGCCTTTGTGTCATTTGGTGCCCATGCAGAAGTTATTCCATAGGATTGGGAGTTCTTTATAGTTCTGATATGACTTTGCGTTTGAACCTCATATTCTTAATCACAAGAATTATAATCGTTACCTATGGGACTCCCCATTAGTTTTGGTCAATCTCTTTTCTGAATCTCTAAAAAGAGAAAAGATTGTCGAGTGAACTTGCCTCTTTCACACTCGTTAAATGGATTTGAAAGGGTGTCTATTTGGTGTAAGTTTAACCCTTTTTTGGACCAAGTAGACTACTTACGAAAATTGAATACTCTAGTTAACATTGGCTAGAATAATTCTCCTGGGTATTATTTTATACTTTTTCAGGCCTATGGGGACTAAATATATGAAAAAAGATATTATTTGGAGTTAAACTGTAATTACATTCCATCATCATGCTTGCAATATTGATCCTACTATCGGTTCTCGCTTTCTCGTTACAAGCCTCTTACCTCAACAATTTGCATCACTAGCCAAGCAAAGCCATTTTTATATCCTTTGCAACTTGACATCATGTACCCTAAGAGGAAACATTCCCCCGAGTGTCCATGCCATGCATGCACTTCCTTGCATTGAGCATAGGTATGTTATATTTTTTGGATCTAGTTGTTTACTCGTGACACTCATTTCCTCCCCTGTATCATAGCATTTATTTTCCTATCAAAAAAAAATACGGGTAGGAAAATAATATTATCTTATATCGGCAATAGTCATGTCGCCTTTGAACAGAGAAAAAAATTTTGATCCCACTGTCATCCAAAGTTTAGGTTTAACATGACCTTAGGAAGATGATCTCGTTACTTAGAGTTTACTCCTCCAACTGGTTATTCTTCCAATCCCTATGGAGATTTCGTTGATGTCTCCTACATCACGAAGTTTTATCATCAAGTCTATATTTCCTGAGTTATTCATATGTCTCATGATTTTTTTCAAAGGAAGTATATAAGCCTGTGTTGACCATTTATCGAAACTCTTGACTTTGCATGTCAGCCATACCCTCATTGTATCTCAAAGTCACATGAAGTTGTAGTCCTACCATGCACCCTGGTCCTACTTTCATTATGGGTAGGTAACCTTGAACCCAACAATTGACATCTCCTCATTGGTCGTTGATTAGGGGGTTTCCCTTGTGTTCGACGACAATAAATCTATTCACACATTGGAATTTTTACAGTTTCTTGGATTCCATTAGCATTATTGGTGGTTTCCTCTCCTTTTTCGGTAGTCTTCCTTATTGAGTGTTATCCAAAGGGTCTATTTCATGCACTACTTTCATCTGGTGCATGCAAGATACACACAAGGTCGTTGGTTCGTGAACATCCTATTTTTCCAAGCTCCTCCTAATCATCAAGATATTGTTTTGTACCTCATGCCGACTGATGAGAGATTCCCTAATGCTCTCCTTTCAGCAGGTCTCTTTCCATCGATGTCAACTCATCTATTCTAAAAATGAGGCCTATAGTCCTATGCGTACCTAGAGGCTTGCAATCATAAATGACATGTCATCCCACCATCGATAATTGGGAATGCATCATTGTCTCCTGATCGATGGATTCTTCAAGTGTTCGACCTCAACACCCTTATTCACACTTGTAAGGATGTACTTGGTGCTTTGATACCTACTTTCATTATCGGTTGGTTGTCTCGTGTTTGTTAACGATATACCTTAAGGACTGATAATCAAATGAAATCTCATTGTGTTCGACATCAACTCCTCTATTTACATGATGAAGACTTGCATCTTCGACGGATAGTGTATAAGACCTCCAGCTTACAGTAGCAACATTCCTATTTTGTTGTTGTATTTCATTGGACTAGTACCTATATGATTTCAGTGATCATGGGAGATCAGATTGCACTCTATTATATGCGGATATCTTCACATTGATTTTGAGATTGGATTCCACTATGCCTTGCTCAGGACTATGACAGCCTATGGAAATTTGTATTGCCTATTCATGGCCATGAGCAACTATTTGATATATTTCCACATGGATCTGCAGTGTGATTCATAATGGTATCCATGTGTACAAAGTCATTATGGGTTGTAATATTCTCATGAGTAACTAGCACTTCCAATTGAGTCTCCCCTTCTTAGAATTATAATGTATTTCGGCCATCACAGATACTCCTCTAACCTCACACATTAGGGGGCATCTGTTACAACAAAGTTTTCCTCACACCATGCAACTTGATTGGATGGCCTTTCCATTTCCCTATGAAAACTTGAAGTCCCCTTTTATATATTCCAGAGCCAAAAGAGAACATTTTTCCACATATACGCGCCTTCTCAGTTAGACAACAACCCACGTATATGCAGGTTTCTCCACAACAACCCACGTACAACGGGTTTGGGGCTCAAAATTAAAAATTATGTTGGGTTTCCATGCCATGTCATGAGAACCATGATCCTTGACCTTCCATATAATGAAAACGCTCCAACTTGACCCTTTAGTTCCATGTGAAGACTATAAATTGAGCCATATCCAAGCCTTGGAAGAGATAATTCAACTTTGAGAGAAAATACACTCTAGAGAAATTTCACTTCATATTGAGTCTGCATCCCTTTATCCTTGAAAATCTGAACCCCTTGTTCAACCCCCAAGCTCTTCCTTCTTTGTGATGGAGAATCTCATTGTTTCCTTTATATGAGTTTTCCTTTGGTGGATGATTGAAGTGGTGGAGGCCAAACTGGAGGGACTTAGTTTCTCAGTTCCAATATGTGTCGTTATTGAAGTTTGTCACCTATATACTTCTGTTGATTATTTTAATAGAAATACTCTTTTCTCGTCCAATTGATACTGCAAATATTTGAATTATTATTCCATGGGAATATTTGTCATATATGTTAATGGATTATGATAATATATATGCTAACATTATATACTATCACCATATGCTTGCGTATCTTGGTTTTTGAGTACAAGTTGCATGTATAAAGCTTTGAGTTGCGTGCTCAACGATGGTCTTCATAGAACATCCAGGAGAGGTAGGCTCTTGTCCTTGTCTTGTTATAATTTCATTTATATATCATACTTGGGATTAGAGTTGATTTCTATGTGTCATTCTGTCTGTTGTGGTTTACCCCATTCCATAGAGAGATTTTGCTCGTAACATTCATTGTCTTCAAAGTGCATTTTCTGAAGGATACCTTGAGTTGTCATACATTTATTATTGTTGTTATAATTTCACTGTTTGTTGCCTATATATATCAGCTAGTGCATGTTTTCCACAAGTTCATTGTATTATTTAAGCGCTAATATCATCTTTGTACTTATAACCGCCACATTCATTTAATTGTTGTCTTGTTAAGGGCATGTACACCTTATATCTGCATTTGCTTCATCTCTTAAAGACATAAACCTTGTGACATATTTAAGTTGAGTGACTAGTGAGAGGGTCATAAATTATATATTTGCTTCATTTCACCATCCCTTTAGGTCACTAGGGATGTCTCCCTTGGGGTAGTATTATCCTACTCCTAAACATAAATGGGTTTCTTATTAAGGTGACAGTGATAGGTCACCGCGTTGTTCTGCCAATCTTGTCTCACTTTCCTTGGGTTTTGGACAAGTATAGATTGTGCCATAACATTTTTCGCGCCGCTTCCAGGGAACATCGAGTCAATATTCCTCAACGAAAAACTTTTGGTAAGCCTTTTCCTCAAAGCCTTTAGTTTACAAAGCTTACCTGGTGACTCCACTACGGGTGAACCCCTCACTCCCTTTGGTGATCTTGAAAAGATTATTTGGCGAATCCACAAAGTTCAGGGAGGTACACCAATCCTCCCAAGTCTTATAGAAGAAGGCCTCCCCGAGACTCTCCTATAGTAAAATTATTGTTTGGAGGGAACCTTCCTTTAAACACAATGGCTAACACCCAAAATCAAGCCTGGAATTAAAACCAGACTAATAACCAAAAACAAAAGCAATGGGCATCCAAACTCTTTAATCCATTAGAGATGACGGGCATTCCAGGTTATCCTTGGTAGATGCCTCCTAGGTATGAAAAATGATTTCCAAAGTTCACTGGTAATGATGTAGTTAGTGTTGAAGACCACATGAGTAATTTTTGGGCCTTTTCCAACTTCACCCTATTAGTGATGATGATGAGGATTTCAAAATGGATTTATTCTCTTCCACTCTTTATGATGGCGCTAGAAGACAGTATAATGGTCTCCCTGATGCTAGTATCACATCTATGGATCAATTAGAAGAAGTATTCCTCAAAATATGGAGTGTTAAAGAGGATCCTAACATGTTACTAGCTAGACTTAATGATATCAAGAAGGTTGAGAATGAGACTGTTAGGGAATTCCATGAAAAATTTGAAATACTTTTTCAATAAATCCCTAAAATCCACCATCCTTCGAACAACTTTCTTCTTTTTCTTTATACCAAGGATTTTCAGGACAGATGGGTTTTATTATTAGGGATAAGGCCCCTAAAACAATTCAAGAGGCTCATGAGATGGCTCTCAAGATTGAGAACAACCTATCATCATCCAAGGTAGATCCTTTTTCTGCCACAAGATTTAATATTGATGCCAAACCCAAAGTAGTACACAATGTTGAGTCTACATCGGACATTGGTGATATCCTAGAAAAGCTTCAACTAACTGTAGATGACATAGTAAAGAGTCAAGAGTTGGTGATGAATAGGATTGCAAAATGAAAGAGAGCCCAACAACAAGATACCAGACCTCCTTACAAAGGGGAATTTCAAAATATTGACCAAGGTTTCAAACCAAAGAGTGAGTAAGAGGTCCCTAACACTTTAGCCCCCACAAATGTAGTAGAATAAAATCCATTGTGTTTTCAATAAAGAGAATCACATTGGGAGCATGAGTGCCCATTGAACAATAAGGATAATGATGAAGTGAATATTATGATCCATGCCTTTGCTGAAGAACCACAATATTTCCTCAACATCACAC
Organism: Picea sitchensis; assembly: GCA_010110895.2. NCBI lineage: Eukaryota > Viridiplantae > Streptophyta > Pinopsida > Pinales > Pinaceae > Picea > Picea sitchensis. Next base: position 42,207 of record SNQJ01S0017701.1, read on the forward strand.
CCAGAAAGCATGATGAAGGCATAAAAGAAGCAACTAGGAAGGCTAGGATGGAAGTTATGAATAGCCTTGATCAAGAGAGAAGTTAAAGAAACAAGAGTTGCAAGTGTACACTAGGAAAAAACTAATGAACCCACTTCCCTCTACTCACCCTAAAAATTCACAACCAAGACCTCCACCTATAAATATGCTCCTTCCTAAAACCTCTCTTAAAACCAACAAATATGACTTGAATTTTGACTTGGAAGGCGCCTTGGATAAAATGCATGTGACAATCCCTTTGAAGGAAATTATTAAGGTTCCTTCCATGAGAGAGAGGTTCAAGAAATTATTCAATGTGTTGGATGAACCAATAGACCCTCCTATTATGTTACAAGCGGATCATTTCAAGGTACAATATGATGGGCACCCACCTTTTTTTTATGTCATTACTAATGAAAAACAAGTGTCTTAACAAATGCATGCTTGAATCAGAGCAAGGTGCTAATATGATGTATTTAAAGGTAATGGATCACTTAGGTTTAAGGCCACATGACTTTATAGAAATATATGTGGATTTGAGTCTAGGGCCATACCTACCCACAGAGTAGTTGAAAATGTTGAAGTACACCTTCACAAATATCTTGAGAGAGTCATCGGGATTGATATTGTGGTGGTAGATGTCCCTGGTGTATGGGGCATGCTCTTAACTAGGAATTTTGTTTCAATGTAGGGTGGCACACTAGAAATGGATTTAAATTACATCAATTTACCCATGAAGGATGGAGCTATCGTACGCTTACCCAACATGCCAATGGCCAAGGCTCATGTACAAGAAATTGACAATGAAATTAAGATTAGTGAAACACATGAGTCAACAAAAGAATACCCTCCTACCTTTTCCCTAGATGATTTTCCTTTCACCACAAAGGAGGACTCTGATGAGATACAATGGCCAAAGAAAGAGGAGTATCAATAAATCCTAGAACAAGGAAGAACAAGGAAGTTGGTTTTGTAAAACTACTAAAGAATAAAGATAATGACATATTGATTAAACCAAGCCAAAAAGAAGTCCTTATATATGAGTCTCACCCTCCTCCCTCAAAACAGTACACTAGAGTGATACAAGAACCAATGAATCCTAAAGTGAAGGAATACGAAGAGGGAGACATGGTATTGATGTGGGACACTAAGATGGGTGAACCTAATAATGTTAAGGGATGTGAAATTTTTTTCCTTGGATCCTTCAAGATTAGAATGAATTTAGTTAATGACTCCTACTACTTTTCCATGCTTGAAGGGAGGAAATGTCCATTACCAGTTAGTGGGTGCCTCCTCAAACCCCATCATGAGGTGAAGACCTAAATTTACATATGTGTATAGGTAAGTGTAGGTAGGTAGGCATTTGCATCCCTTGTACATACCATTGCATATCATTTTGGTATAATTATAATTGCATTTACATATTTTCTTTACTTCATTTGTATATATGTACATTCATGGTCATATGTTAGATTTGAGTTTTGATTTTTTTGTTTTTGTTTTATATCATATACGAACAAAGGGTGATATCACCACCCTAGATATTACTGATATCTTTTGTTGAGATTTAGTAGGCACATGTCATATCAGAGATGTTGAGGTTCTCATGTGCTCTACGGTGAACACATGTCCCCGAGTAGGACCAAATGTTACCCCCTATCCTCGGAATTTGTAAGGAGATAATGTCTCGAGGCCCATAGGTTGTAGACAAGGAATATCGAGAGCCACATGGACAAAGCATAGCCTCGAAGGGCCCCTCTTTTCATCTTCTATGCATCCTACATATCACCAGCAAAAACTTCCAACACACTAACCTAGTCCCAGAAGAAGGTGGGTCTTGCTCCATGAGGTAATGAGTCCAGGTATCATGGTATGTATCACTCTGACATTTGAAGCACTTGAATATGTTGCAATGAATATTTCTTGATTTTAAAATGTTTTCTTGGAATTTATGATCCTTGTCTTGTTTAAACCTGGGGAGGGTGGCATGGTGCCCTAGTAAGTTGGTTGCACATAGGAATATGTTTCCACTGGATGGTTCCTTGAAGAGTCATCATCCGTCCCTCACTATACTTGTCACTTTCCACGCTCCATATTTTTCACCTCCTCACCTTTTGGGACTTTCGGGTGCACTAACCCAAGAATGGATTGTACCTTACCTCATGGGAAGAAGGGGATAAAGGCTTAGAGGGTAAAAGTAGTAGGGAAAAGACAAAATCCTATCATTCACCTTTGAAATGATTCGCCCAAGGATCCCTGAGAAAGAAATGAAACACTTCTCCACAATAAACAAGGGACCTGCAAAGATAACCACTCAGGGTGTTAGTTGGGGGATATGAGGTATCATCACGAGCCAATCTATCATGATCATGGGTTCTTATAGGTATGTAATTACCATCATCTGGTCACCAAACCAAGGTAGTGGCTCTTAGTTGCATGATTGAGGGAAAGGGGGTATCATCAAGAGCCAACCTTCTCATTTCTGCAAAGTATTTGTGAATGACACTGTCATACCTAGACACCAAGCCAGGAAAATGGCCTCCACCTAGTTCCATGAAACATAAAAGAATAAAAAATATTAAGAAAATGGCAATAAGTGGGCTTGGAAATATTTGCATCACGGACAAAGGACTGCTCACCCTTGTTGGAAAAACAAGATCATGGAGAAATAAAATAAAAAAAATGTGGGAATAAAACAAAAAAGATACATAATGAAATAAAGACATAGATATACATGGTTCACCAATGTGGGATACGTCCACCAGATAAAAATGAAGGGATACAACCTACAACACTCCCACTGTAACTTATTCTTCTTCTTTCTCTCACAGTCTCCTCTCTCACAATACAATAATCACACTCATACACATATGCAATAAAATTCTCTCATAAAAGGGTTGCATTATAGGAAATAAAACCCTAACATAACTTCTACCATTATATTTGCAACCTTATAATGAACGGTTCAAATTTACTATGAAATTACAATATTTTACAAGGCAATTTTTCCCAATATTTCACTTCGGGGGTGCTACCCCAAATCCCCCACCTGGGGAGGGGGCTACAAATGTTTTCTCCGCCCCCCCGCACAAGACCCCCTTGGCGACATTTGTGGGGGGGAATTCCCCCCCACACCCACCATTAGGGAATGGGGTCCAAGGACAGATGAAACAAACGTATGAATCAGGAAGATAATCAGGCTCCACAACCAACAATCTCCCACTTGGAGACTGATCACAACAACTCCACTATTGTTGTACCTATTGGACTATACTCCACCTTGGACTTAGAAAATTTATCATCTTCACCTTCATGCTTGAAGACCAACTAAAACTGAGCAGGAACTCAATTTCTCCCTAGTTACTACCTTTGTTAACATGTCTATAGAAATTATGGCTAGTATGTATCTTTTCCAACTTCAAATGTCCATCTTCCAAGACAGATCGTATGAAATGGTACCTAAGTTGTATATGCTTAGTCTTTGAATGGAAGGTTGATTTATTTTCAAGATGAATGGAATTCTCACTGTCATAGTACAACCTACCATTCTCCTGCTTCTTTCCCAATTCCTCCATAAACCTTTGTAAATAGATCATTTATTTACTAGCCTTTGTAGTAGACATACTCTACTTCTGTTGTTGAAAGTGAAACAACCTTTTGTAGTTTCAAAATCCAACTTACTATTGTTCCACCTACAATAAAAATGTACCCTTTGGTGCTCCTTCTTCTATATTTATCACCTTCCATATCTGAATCAACATATCCCTATAGAACAATGTTTGAACCTACAAAATATAATGCATGATTAGTCATACCTCTCAAATACCTGAGAATCCACTTTACTTCCTCCCAATGTTCTTTACATGGATTGTTCATATACTTGCTCACAAATCCTAGTGCATGTGCAATATCTGGTCTTGTGCAAACCATCGCATACATCAAGCTTCCAACTACTGATGAATAAGGGACTTGTTGAGCACTCAACACACCCTAAAAAGCCTATTTCAATTTTTTTACTTTTTGGGTACCACTTGATCTTTGCACTGTTTGATTTGACTTCATGTTGAGAAATGTTTTGTCTTTTCTTACTATCATGACTCTCATCAGCTATTTAGTTTTGTTTGAACTTATGAAACCCCATGAATTAAAATGCCTTAACACCTAAATAAAGAATCAACAACCAAAACACTTCACCCGACACACGTAGATTCGACATCGGAAGGAATTCAAAGAAGGAAAAGAGCCACTCGGGAAACCTCAGTCTCCGAGCGCTGATCTCCATCAGCATCAACAAAAGGAATTTTTTGTTTATGTCAAAGTCTTGCATAAGAATATCACCGATAGCCTTGGAATCGGTAAAAGATGAGGGGAATAGATGTTAACAAAGAAATAAAAGATATCGTCGATACGCGAAGCGTTTATCGGAATTGGGGAAAACCTAAAGGGATCTCAACAAACATTCTGACTGTACTAAAGGATATTCCCGATCACCGATCCCCGATGTGTTTTCAACATCGAGACTTTTTCGAGGAAGATAATATGAAGAAAGCACTTGATAGGTTTATCATCGATCGCCGATCCTGGATACCTTTCAGCATCGACAAACTAAGGTTTGTTTTAGAACGAATAATTTAATGAAAGTCTCAACTTTGATTAATACATGAAAATTAGTTCATTGGTCTTCAATGCCATGTGTATTTACCAGATTGGAGAACTGTATGATTTAGTTTTACCCCGAGTCATTCTTGGTTCCCTAGGTCCGAGTCATCTTTTCCATGACAAGATTGTACGGTAAGATTGATCGACGTTAGAGATTTTTGCAGAAGGACATCAACGAAAACGTTCATAACACCTCTCCGATCCACCCACTGAGAGAGTGACATGATGGGAAGATTTAACGTTAGATACGATCAGATTTTGGGAATTTAAGTAGCTAACTAATACCAAATACCGCATTAGTTTCTACCTCGTGCGCTAATCAAAAAAGTCATTTGAAATCATCGATAGACCACATCACCCCCCACGCCTCCATCGTCAACCCACGATGAATTTAAGTTATGGCTATTCGGCGACAGATTTGTTTAAATTTCACTCATCACCCAAATTGAATGGTTGATGTGACATAGTAAGTTATTCCCTGGTTTAAATTCCCTTGAGTTGTTGTAAACAAAATCACTCTATGCGCAAGGAAATTTAGAGCATCCAAAGAAGAAAGACACATAATTCAAAGGCTGCAAAGATCTCGTGAGTATCAAAGTAACCAGGTTTAGCAAGATTTACAGGGATGTATCCAAGTCTATGGATTTTACATGGTTATAGTTCATATATATTTTTTATCTGGTTTTTTTCTTTACACAATCTCTAAAATTTTATTTTAAGTTGTAGGAACAATGCCTCCAAGGAAGCCAACCACCAGACGATCGTCGAGGGAACCGAAGCTTAAATAACTAGAGGTAGGCAAAGGATCTTCTATAGGGGCTGCAAAGAAATTAGAATACACTCTGAGGCTGAAACTTGTCATTAAAACAACAACGAAGAAGGATTTTATTTAGCCTTCGACCTTTGGAGATACAAAGGCAAGCATGGGGTCCAGGATGGAACTCCAACATTGGGGAGACCTATTTAACAAGATCGGTTGGGAGGAATACCTAGAATATATACCACACAGTGATCCAGATGTTAGAGTGCTCAACGATGAAGTGTTCCCAAACATCTGATGATCGTACCTGCATATGGTGGTGAGAAGAACCCATGTCTTTCCTTGTATTGAAGTCCTAAAGTGGTGCGTGGACGACACAGACACACATAAATTTTTAATCAACAATGACAATGGTGGGTGTGTCAGAGTGTTCTTACCGGTGGAAGTTCAGAAATACTACAAGCGTAGAGATCCTGAGGAGTGGTTGAACACATATTTTGTCATAAAGTTCTACGAGCGCCATGACACCAGCCAGGTGATGGCCTCATGGCGGAGGGAGGACAATAAGTACACCAACCGGAGCACTGGATGGTACGGGATGACCAATTTAAGGTATCCATACATCTATTTGATGGCTCTTATCTGTCGATTATATGGTGAGAAGGAGTGCTCCAGATTTTCATAGGCATGGATGTCTTTGGCCTACACAGTGGCTATCTCCAAGAGCGGTTTCAAATGGGGAGTGATAATTTCTAAAAAACTGAGCATTTGCATACAACCGACTCAGATGCCAAAGGAAGGAGAAACACCAACATTTTACATGGCTTCATATTTGCTTGATGTCATGTGCCCCAGAAACATCTTCACTGACATGAATCTGAGGTGGCATGTCCCAGATCTCCAAGTCCACATCTATTTCAGCGTGCTATGGGAGAACATGTATAAAAGGTCTTACTCCCTCATCTGCGATGAATTCATCGCACGGATTTATTTCATTCTTTTTAAGAAGGAATGCCCAAGACTATCGGTTGCGGCCAAGAAAATGATTTCAAAAGTAGGCCACTGGTACTTGGACGAGCGAGACACCTACATTAGGGTGTTCGTGCCACCAGAGCACCACATCTCCTACCATCAGATGTCCTGGACTAACTTGTAGTGGGAGAAATATGCTATCAAACCATTTTTCAAGGCTACAATGCCACCCTAATCAAGGACAAGAAGCAGGTGTTCATTCCCTATGGTTTCCATGTAGGTTTCTACTTGGTTAAATATACAGCTCAAGCCAAATAAGAAGGGCTGAGCCAACTTGAGTTCAGGTTATAGATAGACCGATTCCACAAGAATGATCCAAAGGGCCTGGTCTTGCAACACGCTTCACAAGTGTCGTCCTGCTGGTTGTATTCCCACGACAAATTTGAAGATGAAGTCTTCACGAAACATTCCCAGGATTGGGACGAGGTGGTAGTAAGGATGGTCGACCCCAAAATGACCAGGTTCAGGGCCATGAGCCTGGATGAACAGGCGACGACCATAGAGAAATTGGTTCAAGAGGCCCTTAGAGCCAGAGAAGAAATCAGAGTGGAAAAGGCAATGTAGGTTCCACTGGTGGCCCCGATGCAGGATAGAGGATTCCTTATGACACAGAATGCACGGGAAAGGGGATTGCACATGATAAAATAGGAATAACGATTAATTGATCAACTACAATATGACCCAGAACTCATAGGAATGATAGGGGACCCTACTGACAACCCAGATGAAAGCTGGGTAGGTTTAAGCGGCCCTGAGCTAATAGAAATTGATGAAATCATCGGGTTAGATAACCCTGAAGTTACAACTCCATAGGTTGGATCACCGGGGGATGTTTCAGCTCAGCCGGAGATAGTAAGAACATCAGAGAGAGAAAGTGCACCAAACCCCTTCCACTAATTGATAAACATATATGATGATGAAGAAAGTCTGGAGGTATCCTCGGTGACTCCTGTACATATCACAGAGGAAAAGGAGCCCAAGAAGGCATCTTCCCCAACTCTTGATGCTCAAATTTGAAGCCCTTCACAAAATGACCGAGAGGTCAAAAGTGTCTTAGAAACTGAACTACTCGATGTACCAGAAACTCAAAAGGATAGTTCGATGGACGAACCAAGGTCGGGTGAAAAAAAGGAAGAAGCTCCACAGCAGGAAATCAACGTCTCAACGATCGATTATCAAGTAAGTACCAAGCCTACCTCTAATGCCTCAATTTCAACTAGTACTCAACCTCCTGATGAGAAACAAAAATAAGCCGGACCTTCGGAACACATGGAGGAGGTTCAAGAACCCACTCTTGAACAAATATACACCATCAGGAGACTAGGAAATATGCTCACCTGGGGAGATCAACAAATCCCCAAACCTGTGGATGAAGTTGCTGACATACATGCTATCTCCTATGACCGGAAAAGGAAATATATCATGAAGAGAACCACCAATAAGAGGAGGATCACCCTATTTTTCTCCATCCTCATCACCATGGAGGAAAAGTTGATGAACATAGAGCATGCCAAGACATCCTAACTTATCGATGTAGGGATGGAAATCATAGATGCCACCCTAGATAGAGTGAAAAGGGATGAAGATGATCTAGTCGTTGCGCTGAAGGAATTGGAACACCTACACCACTTGGTGAAATATTACTAGGACACCACACAGGCCGCATTATTCCTGAGAAGCGAATTCCAGGATGCCTACAACAAATTTACATATGAATGACACCTATTCACTGCAAGGATAGTCGAGCTTGAAGAAGACACCCTCATGGAACTGGCAACGTGAAAGGATATGGAGAGGTGGTACGAGAAAGCACATCAAGCCATGGAGAGGATCGACCATATCAGTGCGGTGCAACAGGGCTGAGACGCCGAAGAAAATGACATCTGGGTGCTAAGGGAAATAATCATCAAATGCATAAGGAAATCGAACGAATATTGGGTAAAAATGGCTCATGAACCTCATCGAGAAATCCAAGAGAAATGGGCCGAGTGCAAGAAGAGTTGGACCAAGATCAACTGTGAAATGAGATACATCGGCCTCCCCGAATTCGACACACCCGATGATTTTGTCAACTTGAGCAACATAGTCAAATCACATGCCGAACAAGACTCATCATGGGCTGCAGAAATAACAAAGGTGGCAGACATGGCACCAGGACAGGTGCAACAATTCATGGAGAACCCAATCAAAGCTTGAGCCATGTTGCAGCAGTTAAGTGCCAGAATAGTCAAGTATCGGGCACAGGCAGTAGAGATAAGAGAGATCCTTTCGGCCCCAATGGAACAACATAGATTCCCATATGCTAACACATGAGAGGATCTCTTCGTCAAGTGGGTGAAGTACAAGAAGAGTCATCCACTCAAGTGAGGTCATTTGATGACTCTTCGAAGACTGATAGAAGAAAGTGCCATGTGGTGAGTTTTGGTTTACTTAGCTACACTTTAATAGTTATTTTTAGTTAATAGTATGCTATAAATAGGAGGATCGACCTGTTAGCAAGAGGTTGATGGTGGTTGCAAAGACCCTCATTTTTTGGATTTGTAAAGAACTATTTCGTAGCTTCCTTAATTGAGAAGTCCTATTTAGGACCAGAGACAAGTTTGTGATTTTGATCAAAAGTGTGTATGATTGGATGTGAAGAAGAATTATTTCTGATTTCATCTCATGAATGGATGTTGTAATGAGTAAGAGATTCTAAATTTGTTGATAAGTTATCTGATTCAATTTTTTTACAGTTCTTGTCTTTAATGATGAAAAGTAAATCGTTATGTTAATATGTGATTGATGATTAGAGTTAAGGAAACTGTTTTTGTTGCCATCGTTTATCGCATACATGTTTTCTTCTAATAAATTGTATCTCAGTCAATAATTGGAACACCAGCATGTTAATGTATTAGTACTATGCTTGTGGTGGAGAATCATTGTTTGCATGTTAGAGTGAAAGGGTTATCCCAAGCTCAGCCTTCTCCAATATTTAAGTTTTACCACTTTGTTACCTAGTTGGTTTATAAAGGATTTCATCTTATATCGGTCCCACCTATAATATAAAATACAAAAGAGAATGTATGAAATGAACGAGGAGCTTTCACTAGAAAACGTAAAGCCCGTCGATTAATTGGCTGGATCGCGAGATCTGGGGAACCATTCCAATATTAAACTCTACAAATTCTAATTGGGCCTCTGTGGTAGGTTTGGTTCCTACTGTTGAGTTCAAGGGATTTAGGACCCCTCAACATAATTGGTGCTAGAAGGAGGGCCTGAAGAATGAATGGGTGACAATATTTTTTACAAAATCTTTCACAAAACCTGTAGATTCAAAACAACCCACATGCATGGCTATTCATTCCCAAGACATCCCACACACATTGAGTACTCCTGAAATGATTAAATCACCCTAGCATGAGAAATAACATTTGTTCCCTGATATACCTTATGCTCTTCCTCAAGAGGAATTGAACCAATTCAGAAGAATCAAAAGAGATTACGCCCGACAGATCGGTGCATTTCCCTTAGCTCCATTACTTCCTTGAAGAAAACAAATAAGAAGACCAGTGATCGAGTCCCCCGTCCATGCTTTTTTGCACACAGTTTAAGACCTCATAGATTTCTCCCTCACTGAAATCGAACATCCTCTTAATCTAATCCCTTAAACACCAGTCGACAACTTCTTTGAGCCCGACGATTTTTCGAAAGAGGAAGGGTTTAACTCAGAATACTCAGTTTAGGGATCTGAAGACATGGAAGATAACAATGACCATAATGAGGAAAGGGGAAACCCACCTCAAAATAATCAACCTTGGTTGGCCAGAGATGCTTTGGCCATCCCTAGACAAGTACATAACCTTCCCCAACATCTAGAGAAGTTACTCCCTAAATTTGACCCTGAAACCTTAGGATTGCCTGAAGACCATATCAAAAAATTCATACTAGTTATCAAACTGATGAATGTCCAACATGAAGATGTAGTATGTAGACTATTCCCCTACACTTTTGATAACTCATCCTCCACATGGCATTTTAACTTTCATGTAGGTTCCATAACTAGTTGGATGAAGTTTCAAAAGGATTTTTTGGATAAATTTACAGAAGAAACCACTACATGAGCTTTGATGGTTGAGTTGTTCGCCACCACCATGAGTTCAAAGGAGAAGGTTAAAGACTTCAATCAAAGATTCACTACTATCTTGAACAAATTCCAATCTAAAGTTAAACCTACTCAGGAGTTGCAAATTGAAGTATACGCTAATTCTCTCCCAATTTCTATTTCCATGTTTGTGAAAAGGGATCCCAAACCAACCTTAGCTAAGAATTTTGAAGAAGCCAAAATGATAGAGTTTCAAATGAAAGGATGCAAAGAAGGGCATGTCTCATTAGTTAAGAAAGAAGTTCAACCTCCTTCCAGGAGAGGACTCTTGTTGACTAGACCCCCAGGGAAACAAACTGAACAAGGTCCCAAAAGGGAAGTGGAGACATAAAAGACCAACAACACATGGTCAAGAAGTTGTCAAACAAAATCATAAACATGAAGAGAAGTGCAGGGGAGGGAAACCAAGGCCAGAGGCCCTATAAACCCTTTTTTAAAAGAAATATGTCTTTCAAAGTAATTGAACCTCCCCATCCAACTTAAAAATTGATCTGGGAAATGTAGCATCCGACTCTTTTTGTACCTATCATCAAGAGAAACACTCTGAAAGCTACTTCTCTCAATGGGTGAATGCCATGAATTTGATGGCCAATCGGTTTCTATATGAAGTTTCCCTTACAGAACAATCCAATAGCTCAATTATGAATATTTCTGATCAGGAAGAAGTTGATCCACCAGAAGAAACATCCCTGTTGATATGGGACCCTGACCTACCTATGCCTTTCGATGACCTATTTGTGGTTCAAGAACCACCCGCTAAAGTCTTGGTTGTGCAAACACGAAGTAGGGTCAACCTATCTCAAACAAACTTACTACGACCCAAACTTCTGGAGGAAAACTAGCTCCCGGTCACCCAAAAACACCTTTTGCTCCCCGAAGAAACCCTATAAACATCCATACACGTGAATCAACCAAGTTAGACTACAACATAGTAGAATAATTGAAAAAGTTTAAATAAAATATATCGGTCATGGATATATGTAGGATCCCTAAAAAAATGACTTTCTATTACAAGCATTGAAATCAGTAGAAAATCTTGCGACAAGCACTGACCAAGGAGGAAATATAACTCCCACAGATATAAAAGATAAACCAACTATGAAAACCTACTCTGAGGATAAGAAGGGAAAACATTTTTTCCCACCATTCCTTTTGACATTTGAAGTCTTCAACATAAACCTCCATAATTGTTTGGTTGACTTAGGAGCATCCTCCAATGTTATGCCATTGTCTATTTCCAAAAAATTAAACGCAGTCCCTCTTAAAAGAGATAAACATGTGAAACAACTAGACAAAACCCCGGTGAAGGTCATGGGAGAACTCAAATATGTAATGATCAGGATAGCGACTGTTGGCCCTTGGTTATGGAAGTAAGAAAAGATCAAGAAAGAAAAGGCAGAATGCGAACTGTGCGGAAGACACAGTGACTGTTACTGGGTCGAAGTGAGCAAAAGAGTAGAAAAGACGGAGCAAAGTAAGAGAAAGCAAGTCATTGGACAAGGAGATTGAGGATGACATATCAACAAGGAACAAGGATCATGGACAAATCAACAAGCGGAGAAATCCATCGTTGGATTCTTTGGAGAAACATGCGAGAAGGAAGGAAAGATAGGTTGGTGAAGCCCTGAAAATGCGGGTCAAGTTGACCTAGGGTTTTAGACACCTAGGGTTTTGGTATCTAGGGTTTTAGACACCTAGGTCTCAGACTAAGGATGTCGGTTAGCTATTGTAATGTATAAATAAGAAACTAGATGAGAAAAGAGGGTTCGTTCTAGATTGTTATTGATGCGAGTGATCATTGTTGTGTGAGAGAGAAGTGATAAGTGTGAGAACCTTCTGGTATTGTAAGATCTTCAGCTGGGTGCGGAGATCATTCCTGCAGCTGGGTGCGCAGGAGGAGAAGAGATAGAGAGAAGAAGAATAGAGAGATATGTTGGCTAATAGCGTAGATCAAAACTGTATGCTTTCATCTTAATATATTATAAAGCACATTTCTATGGACATAGCCCTAGAGAGAGGGTGAACCATGTATATCTTGTCTTGTGTGTGTGATTGATGCTCTGATTCTTTTGCCTTTGATATAATTCTATTGCATTATTGTGTTAGATATGATAGATATGTCTTGTGCAATAGATTGTAGGAAGATAAAGGATACTAGATTGTTGTGTATTGATCACTTTGAATCCATTTTACATTCCTTCTAAGTGTAGACATCTCTATCCTGTAACCCCCTCATAGATTCTTCAGGTGAGACTGCATCTGCCTTGCAGGTGTTGCTGAAAGGGCCAATATCTAGGGCTTGTTGGTGTGCTCTTGGAGCTGAACCCTGGGTCTGCCCCTGTGCCAAAAAATGGTTCTGTTGTCGAGACAAGAATATTCTTAAAGGGAATTTCAAGGTGGTTTCCATCGAAGACAGATATTCAGAAGTGGATAGAAGATCAAGAAAAAGAATTCGCTGAAGCCCAAAACAAGAACCCTAATATTAATACAGAGGATTGGTTAGAAAGATATATCTTCACCGATATATACGAGATTTTATTTGGAGGAATCCATTAGGAGTTATATGAGTGGTTAGCCAAATTAGCAGATACTCAATTTGAGGTTAGATCTAGACCTCTTATAGTTTGGATGTTGACGCTGATCAAGAAGGTCAAGAGAGTTGATAACGTCGTATCACGAGTAGTAGATCACTGTTTTGATAACACCATTGGAGGGTACATCACCGAGTTTGATGTTGAAAGAGCAAAGTCATATATCCAAGCCGAGAGATATTTCTTCAAGGGACCCAGAGGAAAATTTTTACATTTTCTGAAGTTGAAGATCAAGATGCTATTGCATAAAAAGAACATCTTGAAGATCCAATAGATTGGTCGGATTTGAAAAAGCTAATGTTCAAAAATTTGGACAGTGACAACGACACAGAGGCTGCACATACACGCAGTGGAAGAGCGTTAAGAGAAGTTCATCTTGCGAACCTATTTAAGAAGAACTATGGGGAAGAGGGTTTCTAGAGTTGAGAAGAAGAAGATTTGACGGATGAAGAGCATTCAGAACTCATCGGGACAGACGAAGGGAAAGTTGAAGAACCTCGCCGGGAAGAGCCAAAAACTTTAGGAACTACACAGACTGTTGAAGTAAGTACTATTATCCCTCCTATTGATTCGGTAGTATTAAGCAACTAGAGTAATCCAAGCCACCACAACATTCAGAGCACTGTCACTAGTAGTGCACCACATACTCAGTCATGAACCCTAGGAAGATCTATGGAAGATAAGATGAGGCTCCCTATTTTTAGGGGAGATGGGTTTGAAGACCCTGATCAACACTAGTTCCTATGTGACTCCATATGGAATATTAAGAATGTCACTGATGAAGTTGTTAAAAGAACTTAGTTTAGTACTACCCTTCGAGATCGCGCACTAAGATGGTACATGAAGCTTGTCCAAGGAATTGCACAACCTAAGCCGCCGAATCATATCAATAATACGTTGATTGCAGAATTCAAGAAACCCAAATCATAGTCACAATGTATCACAGAGATGAAAGAGATCAAGTAGAAGGTAGCCTAACCCGTTTGGGAATTTGATCAAATATTCAAGACCTTAACCGGCCTATTGACTTTTCAGATCCCAGATGAGCAGAACAAAGAGTGGTTCATTGTTGCCCTCTTACCACACATCAAAGTTCCTCTGATGCAATAGAAGATTGCTTCATAGGCTGAGGCACTGGAGATATCCATGAAGCTAGAATCAACCTCTATGGGAGAATCCAGCTTAGGTATGAGTCAAATCTTGAGTTAGCTAACTATTTTGTCTTTGCAGGTCAAAGACATGAAGAAAGACACGGGAAAATATAAAAGAGAAGACATCTGGTGTGTCATATGCAAATCAGAAGGCCATGACAAGGAACATTGTCCCCTATTCCATGAATACTTGGCCTCTAGAGATCTGATCCCTTTGAAGCAAGTCACGTTGCCCTGGTGCGAGGTATGCAAAAATAGAGATCGCCCCGGTGAGTGCTATTACATGAAAAAGTATGTTCAGACACCCACAAATATGTATTGCACATTCTGTAAGTCCATGGGACATGATGATAGGGACTGTAGGGTTTATGATCTCATGCATGAAAGTTCAAGAGACATATACAAAATTCAAGGTGAAGTACAGCAAGAAGGAAACACTACATAGTACAACTCCCCTGGGAGAGGAAACTTCAATCCTCGCGGTGGATTCAGAGGAGGAGGAGGAGGAGGCGGTATGGGTCGAGGCTGAGGAAAAATCATTTGTTACAACTGCGCACAACCAAGACACCTCGCAAGGGACTGTCAGAAACCTTGCACTACTTGCAACTACTACAACTCATTTGAACATGTTATAGAAGATTGTCCTATGCTGCTAGCTAAGCTTCAGGAGAGACGAGGACCTCAGCAGAACCCGCAAGTGCAACTGATATACGTTGAACCTCGCAGAGAAGACCCTAGAGTCATTTTTATCATGAGAGCAGGTGTTTTTATAGGAGAAGACAGACTGATCCAAGGAAAGACTACAAAAGACTCAGGAGTCAGGAAATCTACAGAGAAGACACAAAATTTTGATGCAAAGAAAGAAAGAAAAATATTTGAGGAGGCAAGAAAAGAGTTCAAAGAGGACCAAGGCTCTTCATCAAAAACACGACTAGAAGTGAGAGAATATGGAATGCCTCAGGCATTTGATCAGTCTGCTTCGCCAAAAGAAGGAAAATAGGTAAGCAGGCTCATGGAATTTTTATATACTTGTATCAAGTTGATTCAAGATGAGAGCGTTATGCAAGAGCTACAAAGTGTAATCCGACAGTATGAGCTAGGAAAGATAGACCTCTTACTGAATAGGGAATTACACCAAATCTCTAAAAAGAGGAGGACAAATAAGAAATTACACCTGAATGCTCAGATTGGAGAATATGATATAGACTATGTGGTCCTTGACTTAGGGTCGGAGGTCAATGTCATGATGAAGCAAACCTGGGCACTAATGGGAAAACCCAAGTTGATCTATTCCCCTATAAGGCCTAGGATGGCTAATCAGCAGGCAGTAAGCTCCTTTGGTAGATTGGAACATCTGCCTGTGGACATCGACGGAGTAAGGACGTTTGCAGATTTTGAGGTAATTGAGATAGTTGATGACAATTGTCCTTACTCTGCACTATTAGGAATCGATTGGGCTTTCAACAATTCCACTGTGGTTGATTTAATGAAAATACGTATGATGTTTGAAAGAGATGGCCTTAGAGTCATTTCACCTCTAGATCCAGATGAAGATCAGCGATACATAGAACCTATCAGAGAAGAAGACCGCACATATGAACTGGAAAACATATACAAACTAACATCCATACGACATGATTACATTAATCCTACGGCCGATGGGAACCTAAGCTGGTGAAGTGACAACGCATGTTCATCAGATTCATAGGAAGCATTAGATAACTAGCATAACAAAATGTATGAAGTATCTACAAGGATATGTGCTAGACTAACCAGAGAAGTTTGCTGGATCGACACAATAGTAAGTAACCTACCCACCTTTGATGGTCTTAATCCATTAGAAGCCTTCTTAGCAGACTTTGAAGTGAGTGTACCAACACAAAAAAGATTGTTGGCAATGGATGAGGCCCTGAAAGCCACACCAACAAGATGGTGGGCGACACACAAAAACAACATTACAGAATGGGTACAATGTCATACCCTGATGACCGCACGGTTCTCAACACAAGTAGAAGGCTGCAAAGTTTGGTACATATGTCGAAGTTGTCCAAAGGACCATGTGAGAAGTTTCGAAGAAGCCTAGAGAAAAATTCCTCAAGAGTAATGGGTGCACAAGTTCATTAACACACTGGACACGACACCTATCAATTGGTACCTTCAAGCAGAGCTACGCCTCGTCATTGTAGATTGGGAAGGTATGACTCAGAATTTTGTAACTTCCTTCTTATTTGAAAGCCAATATCCTTAAGTAGATCAAGCATTACAGATTGTAAGACATAAAGTATTCGAGGAGACCTCTAGCCTCCCTTTAGAAAAAGAAAAGGATGAATGGAATGTGTCTCTCCAGAAACTGCAAGGCTGTTACAACATCAATGTTGACGAAGACGATGATCCTAGGAAGGTGAACATCACATAAATAGAAGGCCAAAGAGATGTGGAAGGACTAGGAGTTGAGTTACCATTCATTGGACAACCAATCAAGATTAGGAAAGTCAATATTGGAACAAAGAAAACACCAAATATTGCAAATGTTGTATATTATTTGGATGCTACCACTATCGAAAAGATAACAGAATTATTGCACGAATATGAGGACTTGTTTCCAACCAGGTTCATTGATATGAAGGGAATTAAAGGGCCTACAGGAGAGATGAGGATCCCTTTGAAACCATATGCAAGACCAGTCAAACAGAGACCCTACAGATTGAACCCTAAGTATAAGGAGAAAGTGAAGATTGAGCTCAACAGAATGTTGGAAGCAAGGATTATAGAACCTATGGAAGAGTCAGAATGGATAAGCCCTATGGTGGTACAAGACAAAAAGACAGGAGAGATCAGGATCTGCGTAGATCTCAGGAAGTTGAATGATGCATGTTTACATGACCCCTTCTCTACACCATTCACTAACGAAGTGTTAGATAATGTGGGAGGCCAGGAGGTACACTCTTTTACAGATGGATTCTCAGGATACCATCAGATCCAAATTGCCAAGGAATATCGCCATAAGAAGTTCATAACACATTGGCTCGGGCCATATGAGATCGCCTATGTTATAGAAGGAGGAGCTGCACAGTTGAATACTTTGAAGGGAGAATGGAAGGAAGGATTAGTGAATGGGAGCCGGTTGAAGTTGTATTATGATAACTAGCTACCTCACAGCTCTCAGTAAAAGCATGAGGAAAAGGGTATAGGTACCAAGTGCAGTTGAAACTAGGTACCAGACATAGAAAATACAGTCTGCACAAGGGACGAAGGGAGGCATAGAGTAGAAAGCAAAGGCTTCCCTGCGCAGTCTGAAGTCGAAGTAAAACAAAAGGATCATATCTGAAGTGCCTCGGGATGAGTCATAGGTGAGTGTTGGGGGCCTGTTGGCCCTTGGTTATGGAAGTAAGCAAAGGTCAAGGAAGAAAAGGTAGAAGGCAAACTGCGCGGAAGACACAGTGACTGTTACTGGTTCGAAGTGAGAAAAAGAGAAGAAAAGATGGAGCGAAGTAAGATAAACCAAGATGTTGGACAAGGAGATCGAGGATGACATATCAACAAGGAATAAGGATCATGGACAACTCAGCAAGTAGATAAAGCCACCTTTGGATTCTTTGGAGCACCGTGCGAGAAGGAAGGAAAGATAGGCTGGTGAAGCCTTGAAAATGTGGGTCAAGTTGACCTAGGGTTTTAGACACCTAGGTCTCACCCTAAGGATGTCGGTGAGCTATTGTAATGTATAAATAAGAACCTAGATGAGAAAATAAGTTTCTTTCTAGCTTGTTATTGATGCGAGTGATCATTGTTGTGTGAGAGAGAAGTGCTAAGTGTGAGAGCCTTCTGGTATTGTAGGATCTTCAGCTGGGTGTGGAGATCAGTCCTGTAGCTGGGTGCGCAAGAGGAGAAGAGATAAAGAGAAGAAGAATAGAGAGATATGTTGGCTAAGAGTGCAGATCAAAACTATATGCTTTCATCTTAATATATTATAAAGTACAATTCAGTGGACATAGCCCTAGAGAGAGGCTGAACCACATATATCTTGTCTTGTGTGTGTGATTGATGATCTAATTCGTTTGCCTTTGATATAATGTTATTGCATTACTTTGTTAGATTTGATAGATATATCTTGGGCAATATATTTTAGGAAGATAAAGGATACTAGATTGTGTATTGATCACTTTGAATCCACTTTACATTCCTTTTGGTTGTAGACATCTCTGTCCCGCAACCCCCTCATAGTTTCTTCAGGTGAGACTGCATCTTCGTGGCAGGTGTTTTTGAAAGGGCCAGTAGCTAGGGCTTGTTGGTGCGCTCTTGGAGCTGAACCCTAGGTCTACCCTTGTGCCAACAACGACATACCCTAAATTTGTGCAAGTAATTGACATCATTGTAGTAGATATCCCATAAGTTTATGGATTGTTATTAAGTCGAGATTGGTTTGAGAAGTTAAAAAAATACTTTAGTATAGAATGGGATCACCTTTGGCTACCATTAAAGGGACACACGAATATGATCAGGATCGATAGAGAAAGATATCTAAAACATACTGTCACTGACTTAGAAACCCTCAATGAACACTCATCGACATATTTTCCTGTGCTAGGAAATTATTCCTGTGACTCCGATTTCAGGAATTTCTCCCCCCTCTCATCTGATGTCCCTCTTACTCAAAACTACAAAATGATTTTTCAAGAGAAATTACCGACGATGGCAGAGGAAACCCTCTTCTTTCAAGGACTTGCATTAGAAATCATGGAACAAACAGGAGGAGAAGAGGAAAGTGACAAAAAAGAGGAAGTTGATAGGAAAACCCCGAAAGTTTGGACCTTATACTTTGATGGTTTTAAATCTCAAGAAGGGTCAGGGGAATGGTGCATCCTCATTGATCCAAAGGGTAAACGACATTTCTTGTCCTGTAGACTAGAATTTGAATGCACAAACAACACCACCGAGTATGAAGCTCTAGTACAAGGGCTAAAGAAAGCCATGGAATTAAACGTTAAAGAATTGAAGGTTTTTGAAGATTCTGAAATCATCGTTAGACAAGTAAGGAACACTATACATTGCAACTCTCCAAACCTGAGGAATTACCAACAGGAAGTGCACATGCTAATAGAGAATTTTGAAGCCTTCAACATTACAATAATCCCCAAAACAAAGAACATTCTGGTTGATTCTCTGGCCACCGCTTCCTTAAGGCTACCACCTCTAGAATATTATGAAGCCTCCCGGTTCACTGTGGAACTACTCTATAAACCATCGGTGCCCAAAAATATTTATAATTGGAAGGTCTTTGAAGGAGATGAACAGATCATAATTTTTTTTACCAATCAAGATAATTTCAAAGACTTGTTTATTGGCAATGAAGTATTCCAGGAACAATCAGCAGAAACCGATCTTCGGACAGATCAACCGACTGACAAACCGAGGTCTCACACGATATCGATGGGAATAGCCAATTTATAAAATCTTTTTGACCTAAGGGAAATATTTAAAGGGTCAAAGAACATGAGGATGAGGAGTTCTTGTCCCATGCACGAAACTATAAATCTAGGAACCCCAGAAAACCCCAAAAATATAAATCTTGGCAAGACAGTATATAAAGAGGAAAAGAAGTCTTATCTCAAACTTTTCAGACAATATCAAGATGTTTTTGCATATTTCTACCAAGACCTGAAAACTTATGATACCTGTATCATTCAACACACTATCCCATTAAATCTTGAATTAAAACCCTTCCAACAGAAGCTTCAGAAATACCACCCATCCTTGGAACCTCTCATGTGCCAGGAGTTAAAGAAACTATTAGATGCCAAAATTATCTTCCAGGTTAAACACTCTGCATGGGTAGAAAATTTGGTCTCTGTGAGGAAAAATTCTGGGGAGATCTGCCTATGCGTAGATTTCAGAAACCTCAACACAACTTAATAAAAGGAAAAATACCTAGTTCCACCGATGGAGAAACTTTTGCAGACCATGTCAGGCTCTGAGATTTTCTCTTCGCTAGATGGTTTCTTAGGTTACAACCAGGTTCTAGTTTCATAAGAAGACCTATTAAAAACTGCCTTTCGAACCAAGTGGGGAACCTTCGCTTATAAACACATGCCCTTTGGGTTAATCAATGCAGGGGAAACCTTCCAGAGGGCCATGGATGTAATGTTTCGAGGACTAATCAAAAAATGTGTAGTAGTCTATTTGGATGACGTGACTATGTATTCAAAGAACAAAGAAGATCACATCCAACATTTAACCCAGATTTTCGAAAGGTGTAGGAAATACGGTATATCCTTAAACCCTAAGAAAACTATCTTTGGTGTCGAGGAAGGTTAGTTGTTAGGCCACATTAGATCTCAAGCAGGAATTCTCATAGATCCAAAATGGATTAGGGCTATAGCTCAGCTTCCTTTACCCCACAATAAAAAGGCTATGCAATCTTTCTATGAGAAAACCAATTTTGTGAGGAAATTCATTCTCGATTTCACTGAAACTATCAAACCCTTAAAAAAAAAGATCCGTAAAGATTTTGAGTTTAAGTGGGATGATGAACGAAGAAATGCCTTCAACAATATTAATACTATGATATCTCAAGCCTCAGTGCTACAAAGTCCTGATTTTAGTAAAGATTTATTTCTCTACACTTTTTCCTCTGACCAATCACTAGTTGCAGTATTGACTCAGAAGGATGATGACAACAACGAGGCCCCAGTATCATTCATGAGTACTAATCTCCAAGGGGCCGAACTAAATTACCCTGCTATATACAAGCAGGTTTATGCGGTATACAAGGCAGTGAAACACTTCAGATCTTACATCCTTAAGAATCATACCAAAGTCATAGTGCCCCACCTTGCAATCTGATCCCTATTCACTCAACATGAGATGGGGGAAAGAAGAGGAAACTGGATGGCAGTGGTCCAATAATTTGATCTAGATATAAAACCTGCTAAACTTGTTAAAGGAAAAGGGTTATGCAAACTGGCAGCTGAATACTAGGACCAAGTAAATGAAGACCTTAGATGGGAGAATGATCTGACATTATGGTGTGGTGAAGATTCATACATCTCCCCAGGGCGAGAGTCTTTGTATGAGAAACTAACTTTTCTTCTGTATCATAGGACTTGCCAAGAAAACCTAAACCCTAGGGAAAGGAGAGCCCTCATGTTAAAATCCACACAATATCTCCTCGTAAATTTGGTTCTCTTCTATGTTAATTATGATGGGGTACTAATTTTAATATGTCTTGAATGAGAATATGCAGAAAAAGTTCTAAAGGAGCTCCATGATGGTCCTGTAGGTGGAAATTTCGCAGGAAACACCACTGCACATAAAATATCGAGAGATGGCTATTATTGGCCTACCCTATTCAGGGATGCTCACACATACGCTAGATACTGTAAAACTTGTCAAATAAGCGCAAAGAGGGAGAAGAGAGAAACTGTCCCACTCCAACCGGTGGTCGTTTCCAGGCCATTCGAGCAATGGGGGTTAGATAACATAGGAAAAAATATATTGAGTTCTTCAAAACAACATAGATACATACTAATTGCCACAGATTATTTCACAAAATGGGCAGAGGCCATCCCTCTAACCCATGTAAACAAAAAGGTGGTGATCCAATTCATAGAACAACAACCGATCACAAGGTTCAATGTGCTTTCCATCCTTGTTTTTGATAGTGCAGCTTAATTTTCTTCCACCTTATTAACATAGTTTTCTCTAGACAAAGGAATCATAATCAGATACTCTGCAAACTACTATCCACATGGGAATAGAGTGGAAGAATAAACTAATAAGAACATAGTGAGAATATTAAAGAAAACAATTGCAGACAACCATAGGAATTGGCACAATTCACTTCATAATGCTTTATGGGCTGATAGAGTTACACCCAAGGAAGCTATAGGGAATTCCACATACTTTCTGGTATATGGACAGGAAGCCATTCTCCCGAACGGGCTATATATTCCATCTCTTCAACTTGCTCAAGATTCTAGAGGAAAGCCCTCATCAATCATACAACAAAACATTGATACTCTCCTCACACTGGAAGAAGAAAGGGAGAAAGAAAAATCAAAGTTCATAGCTCATCAACAGATAGTTAAAAGGTGGTTTGATAAGCATAAGGCTAAAGAGAATAATTTTGAAGTGGGTGACTTAGTCCTAAAATGGGACAGAGAAAATGAGCCAAAAGAAAAACATTCTAAGTTTTAGAATCTATGGCTCAGACCTTTCCAGGTGGCCGAGAAGATTGGGGTAGGCACGTATCGGCTACAAAATCTGACGGGGGAACCTAACACCCTCCCGGTGAATAGCCAAACCCTAAAACAATATTTCCATTAAAAATATATATATATTTGTGTTTGTGTTTTCATGATGTTTTGTTTTAGCTAGGTCGATTGCGAAATGCATTTTGTTTTTGTTTCTTGTTATATTACTTCTTCTCTTTTGAAGATTGTGTTTAGAAAGATGATGGTTGACCTCAATTCATGCGATATGACGAACTATGTTCTTGAATCTTCGCTCACATACAACAAAAGAAGCACTAGGGGACCTACAGTTGTTTTAAGGAGTTCTCTATCTAACCTGTGCGAATGAACAACCTTGGAAAAGTGATGAAGTGTCTTCCTGGTGGTCTGGTAAACCATTAAGGGAAATATGGTAAGCTAGAAAGGACTACATGTACCTCAGAGATAGAGCTAGCAAGTTTCACCTTAACCATCTCATTTTGAAAATAATCGACATCCTCCTCTCCCACTCACTCAGGGCATTCTGCCAAAATAAAATCAACTATATCAAATGAGCACACAGTAGGAGAGGGTATGAAGATAACTCCCCGGGGGCTATGGATGCTCGATGGTAGTGAAGCAAGGTCTATGACATCAGGGTGACTCCGCGAGGGCTATGGATGCTCCCTAGCAGCAGAGCAACACCGTAGCAAGTGAATAAGGGTAACTAAAAGTCCTAATACCAATTAATACCTTACTAGACTCTTGTCAAAGGGGGTGTGAGTCAGGGTTATAGGAAAAGAAGGTGGAATAAAGGTTGAAAACCCCACAGGTAGGCCCAAATGCACCAATTAGGGACTTTCAAATGCAAGGATAAATGAGGCTCTGATAAAAAACCAGTTAAGTTCTTAACTAGATTTTGCATCAGTCGAGCCCAGCTAGGAATAGAGATTCTGCTTTCGCCTAGTAATCTTCCATTTGTTTAGCACTCAACACACCCTAAAAAGCCTATTTCAAATTTTTTACTTTTTGGGTACCACTTGATATTTTCACTGTCTGATTTGAATTCATGTTGATAAATGTTTTGTCTTTGCTTATTATCATGACTCTCATAAGCTATTTAGGTTTGTTTGAAATTATTAAACCCCGTGACTTAAAAGGCATTAACACCTGAATAGAGAATCAACAGCCAAAACACTTCATCTGACATGCTCAGATTCAACATCGGAAGGAATTCAAAGATGGAAAATATCCACTCAGGAAACCTTAGTCACCGAGTGTTGATCTCCATCGGCATCAACAAAAGGAAGTTTTTGTTTGTGTCAAAGTCTTGCATAAGGATATCATTGATAGTTGATTCCCCTTCGGCATTGGTAAAAGACAGGGATAATAGATGTTAACAAAGAAAGAAAAGATATCGCTGATAGACGATACCCAACGTGCTTATCAGAATCGAGGAAAACCTAAAGGGATCTCAACAAACATTCTGACCACACTATAGGATATTATTTATTGCCAATCCCTGATGCGTTTTCAACATTTGGAATTTTTCGAGGAAGCTAATCCAAAGAAAGAACTTGATAGGTTTATCATCGATCGCCGATACTGGATACTTTTTGGCATCGACAAGCTAAGTTTTGTTTTAGAACGAATAACTTAATGAAAGTCCCGAATCCGATTAATACACGTGAATTAGGTCACTGGTCTTCAACTCCACGTGTCTTTACTAGATTGGAGAACCGTACGGTCTAGTTTTACCTCGAGTCATTCTTGGTTGGTCCAAGTCACGCCTCTGAGTCAGCTTTACCACAACAACATTGTATGGTAAGATTGACCAGTGTCGGAGCTTTTTGTAGAAGGACATCAACGAAAACATTCATAACATATCCCCAATCCTCGATCCACCCACTGAGAGAGCGATACGATGGGACGTTTTAGCATTAGATATGATCGGATTTTGGGAATTTAAGGAGCTAATTAATACCAAATCCTGCATTAGTTTCTACCTCGTGCGCTAATCAAAAAAGTCGTTTGAAATCACTGATAGACCACATCACCCTTCGTGCCTCCACCCTCAACCCACGATGTATTTAAGTTATGGTGATTCAACGACATATATGTTTAAATTTCACTCATCACCCAAATTGAATGGTTGATGCGACATAGTAAGTTCTTCCTTGGTTTACATTCTCTCGAGTTGTTGTAAACGAAATCACTCTGCACGTAAGGAAATTCAGAGCATCCAAAGAAGCAAGACGAGTAATTCGAAGGCTGCAAAGATCCTGTGAGTATCAAAGTAACCAAGTTTAGCAAGATTTATAGGTATGTATCCAAGTCTATGGGTTTTACATGGTTACAGTTCATATATTTTTTTTATCTTGTTTTGTTCTTTACACAGTCTCTAAAATTTTATTTTAAGTTGCAAGAACAATTCCTCCAAGGAAGCCAACCACCAGACGATCGCCAAGGGCATCGAAGTTGAAAGAACCAGAGGTAGGTGAAGTATCTTCTCTAGGGGCCAAAAAACAATTAAAATACACTCTAAGGCCGGAACTTATCATCAAAACAACAACGAAGAAGGATTTTATTCAGCTTCTTGCCTTTGGAGATACAGAGGCAAGCACGGGGTCCAAGATGGCACTCCCACATTGGGGAGACCTCTTTAACAAGATCAGTCGGGAGGAATACCCAGAATATATACCACACAACGATCCGCATGTTAGAGCACTCGACGACGAAGTGTTCCCGAACATCCGACGATCGTACCTGCATATGGTGGTGAGCATAATCCCTATCTTTCCCTATATTGAAGTCCTGAAGTTGCTCATTGACCACATAGACACACATAAATTTTTAATCAACGATGAAAATGCTGGGTGTGTCAGAGTGTTCTTACCGGTGGAAGTTCATAAATACTACAAGCTTGGAGATGCTAAGGAGCATTTAAACACATATTTTGTCATAAAGTTCTATGAGTTCCACAACACCAGTCAGGTGTTGGCCTCATGGTGGAGGGAGGAAAAGAAGTACACCAATCGGAGCACTGGCTAGTATGGGATGACCAATTTAAAGGAGCCATACATCTATTTGATGTCTCTCATATGCTAATTATATGGTGAGAAGGACTGCTCCAAATTTTCAGAGGCATGGATTCCCTTGACCTACACAGTGGCGATCTTCGGGAGTGGTTTCAACTAGGGAGCGATAATTTCTAAAAAAATGAGCATCTGCATACAACAGGCTCATACGCTGAATGAAGGAGAAACACAAACCTTTTACATGGCTTCATATTTGATTGATGTCATGTGCGCTAGAAACATCTTTGTTGACATGAATATGAGACGACATGTCACAAAGCTCCCGATCCATGTCTATTTCAACGTGCTATGGGAGAATAGGTATAAAATTTCTTACTCCCTCATCCACGATGAATTAATTGCACGAATTTATTTCATTATTTTTAAGAAGGAATGCCCAAGACAATCAGCTGCAACCAAGAAAATGATTTCCAAATTAGGCCACTGGTACTTGGACGAGCAAGACACCTACATCATGGTGTTAGGGGCCACCAAAGAACCACATCTCCTACAAGCACATGTCCCAAACCGACTTGTAGTGGGAGAAATATGCTATCAAACCATTTTTCAAGGCTACAATGCCACTGTGGTCAAGAAGAGAGCGTTCATTCCCTATGGTTTCCATGTAGGTTTCTACTTGTTTAAAGATACAAATCAAGCCGAACAAGAAGGGATGAGCCATCTTGAGTTCAGGTTCCAGATAGGCCAATTTCAAAAGCATGATCCAAAGGGACTGGTCTTGCAACATGCTTCACAAGTGTCGTCCTACTGGTCGTACGCCCACGACAAATTTGAAGATGAAGTCTTCATGAAAAATGCCCAGGACTGGGACGAGGTGGTAGCAAGGATGGCCGACCCCAAAATGACCAGGTTTAGGGCCATGAGCCTGGATGAATAGGATATGACCATAGAGAAATCGGCTCAAGAGGCCCTTAGAAACAGAGAAGAAATCAGAGCAACAAAAGCAACAGAGGTTCCCTTGGTGGCCCCGATGTAGGATAAAGGATTCCCTATAACACATGATGCATGGGAAAGGGGATTGCAGATGATATAATAAGAGAAATGAGTAATTTATCAGCTGCAAGACGACCCAGACCTCATAGGAATGATAGGGGCCCCTTCTAACAACCCATATGAAAGCCAGGTAGGTCCAAGCGGCCCTGAGCTAATAGAAATTGATGAAATCATTGGGTTAGATAATATTGAAGTTACAACGGCACAGTCCAGATCATTGGGGGATGTTTTAGCTTAGTCAGAGATAGTAAGAACATCATAGAGAGAAAGTGCACCAAACCCCCTCTGCGAATTTATAAACATCTATGATGATGAATAAATTCCATAGGTATCCTTGGTGACTCATGTACATATCATAGAGGAAAAGGAGTCCGAGAAGGCATCTTTCCCAACTCTCGACACTCAAACTCGGATCCCTTCACAGAATGACCAGGAGGTCAAAAGTGTCTTAGACACTGAACTACTCAATGTATCAAAAACTCAAAAGGATAGTCTAACGGACGAGCCAGGGTCAGGCGAACAAAAGGAAGAAGATCTAAAGCAGGAAATCGACATCTCAACGATCGATTATCAAGTAAGTACCGAGCCTATCCCTGATGCCTTAATTTCAACCGATACTCAACCTCCCGATGAGAAACAAACATAATCCGGACCTTTAGAACACATGGAGGAGGTTCAAGAACACAATCTTGAACAAATATGCACCATCGGGAGCCTGGCAAATATGCTCACCTGGGGAGTAAACAAATCCCTGAACCCGTTGATGAAGTTGTTGACATAATTTATATCTCCTATGACTGGAAACAGAAAGCTATCATGAAGAGAGCCACCAAGAAGAGGAGGATCACCCTAGATTTCTCCATCCTCATCACCATAGAGGAAAAGTTGATGAACATAGAGCATGCCAAGACATCTGAACTTATCGGCGCAGGGATGGCAATCACAGATGCCACCCTGGACAGAGAGAAAATGGATGAATAGGAGCTAGCCATTGCACTGAAGGAATTGGAGCACCTATGCCACTTGGCGAAATATTACCAGGACACCAAACAGGCTACGGTGTTCCTGAGAAGCGAATTCCAGGAGGCCTACAACAAATTTGCAGATGAATGACACCTATTCACTGCAAGGATAGCCGAGATTCAAGAAGACACCCTCATGGAACTGGTGATGTGCAAGGATATGGAGAGGTGGTACGATAAATCACATAAAGACATTGAGAGAATCGACTATATCAGTGCGATGCAACAGGGTCGAGATGACGAAGAACAGGACATCCGGGTGCTAAGGGAAAGCATCATCGACCGCATAAGGAAATTGGTCGAATATTCAGTAAAAATGGCTAAGGGACCTCATTGGGAAATCCAAGAGAAATGGGTGGAGTGAAAGAATATTTGGACCAAGATAAACCGAGCAATGAGAGACATCGGCCTCCCCGAATTCGGCACACCTGATGACTTTGTCGACTTGTGCGACATAGTCAAATCACATGTCGAACAAGACTCATCATGGGTTTCGGAAATAGCAAAGGTGGTAGACATCGCCCCAAGATAGGTGCATCAATTCATGGAGCACCCGATCAAAGCTCGATCCATGTTGCAGAAGTTAACTGCCAGAATAGTCAAGTATTGAGAACATGCAGTAGAGATAAGAGAGATCCTTTCGGCCCCAATGGAATAACAT
This sequence comes from Picea sitchensis, assembly GCA_010110895.2. Lineage (NCBI taxonomy): Eukaryota > Viridiplantae > Streptophyta > Pinopsida > Pinales > Pinaceae > Picea > Picea sitchensis. Next base: position 70,543 of record SNQJ01S0017701.1, read on the forward strand.
ATATTCCTGTATGCTAACACATGTGAGGATCTCTTCATCAAGTGGTTGGAGTACAAGAAGAGTCATCCACTCAAGTGAGATCATTTGATGACTCTTCGAAGACTGATAGAAGAAATTGCCCTGTGGCGATTTTTGTTTTACTTAGCTACACTTTGATAGTTAATAGTATGTTATAAATAGGAGGATCGAACTGTTAGCAAAAGGTCTATGGTGGTTGAAAAGACCCTCATTTTTTGGATTTGTAAAGAACTATTTCAGAGCTTCCTTAATTGAGAAGTCATGTTTAGGACCAGAGACAAGTTTGTGTTTTTCATCAAAAGTGTGTATGATTGGATGTGAAGAAGAATTATTTTTGATTTCATCTCATGAATGGATGTTGTAATGAGTAAGAGATTCTAAATTTGTTGATAAGTTATCTGATTCAATGTTTTTACAGTTCTTGTCTTTAATGATGAAAATTAAATCATTGTGTTAATATGTGATTGATGATTAGAGTTAAGGAAACTATTTGTATTTCCATCGTTTATCACATGCATGTTTTCTTCTGATAAATTATATCTCAGTCAATAATTGGAACACCAGCAGGTAAATGTATTAGTACTAGGTTGATTGTGGTGGAGAATAATTGTTTGCATGCTAGAGTGAAAGGGTTATCCCAAGCTCAACCTTCTCCAATAGTTAAGTTTTCCCACTTTGTTACCTAGTTGGTTTATATTGGCTTTCATCTTGTATCGGTCCCACCTATAAGAGAAAATACAAAAGAGAATGTCTGAACTGAAGGAGGAGCTTTCACTAGAAAACGTAAATCCCATCGATTAATTGGAAATATCGCGAGATTTGGAGAACCATTCCACTATTAAACGTTGTAGAGTCTAATTGGGCCTTGGTGGCAGGTTTGGTTCCTACTGTTGAGTTTAAGGGATTTAGGACCCCTCAACAGGACCCTAGACATGTATTATGTCTCCTCCTATGTCTTGGGACACATTTCCTTAGTTAATTTGAATTGGTTAGCCAAAGGTGTACTAACTGGTTTTGCATTATGCATTCTAAACCTCTCCAACACCTTCTCTATGTACTCACCCTGAGACAATGTCAGTTTTCAATTTTTCTTGTCTCTTGTTATTTTCATACCAAGGATTTTCTTTGCATCACCCAAATCCTTCATCATGAATTAGATAATTTCTTCTTGAGAACATTTATATCCTGCATATTAGACCCTGCAACAAGCATGTCATCTACACACAATAGCAAGATAATATAGCTTCCATTTTCTAGTCTTTTAAAATAAACACAGTGATCAGAATGACATCTACTATAACCTTTTTTCTTCATAAACTTGTCAAACTTTAAATATTGTTGCCTTGGAGCTTTCTTTAGGCCATACAATATCTTCTTCAACCTGCAAACAAAATTATCCTTTCCTTTGACCTCATACCCCTGTGGCTGTTGCATATAAATCTCTTCCTCCAAATCCCCATGGAGAAAATTTGTTTTTACATGTATCTATTCAAGATGCAAATCTTCTACTACCACATGACTTAAAATAGTCCTAATTGAAGTCATCTTAACAACAAGAGAAAATGTTTCATCAAAAACTATACATTTATTTTGTGCAAACCCCTTTACGACAAGTTTAGCCTTGTACCACTCTTTTCCTCCATCTTCTTCCTTAAACCTATAAACCCATTTATTCTACAATGCTCTTTTTCCTACAGGAAAATGAACCAAGTTCCAAGTGTGGTTATTTACCAAGGAATCCATTTTGTCTCCCACTTCTTTTTAGTGTCTACTTGCATTGCCTCTTCATAACATTATGGTTCACCCGAATCAGTCAACAATAAATAATACAGAGAAGGAGAGTATTGTTCAGAGGGTCTAATTAACCTAGTAGATATTCTAACAACACTTGCAGGAGTTTGAGGTACATGTTGCTCTTGTTGTTGTACATTTTGATTTTCTGGTACCTTTGGAATTTCTTTTTCAGTGATCTCATCAAGCATTGTGTATTCTGGTTTTTCTTTTTCCTGTTTCTTTCTCTGCAACTGATCTTTATCAAATACCTTCTCATTGAATATGACATCTCTACCCCTAATGATTTTTTGATTTTCATAATCCCATAAGTGATAACCAAAATCGTTAACACCATATCCAATAAAGGTACACTTTTTGGATTTTGCCTCAATCTTTGTTCTATTTTCTTTATCAATATGGACAAATGTTTCAGAACTGAAAGTCTTGAAAAATGAATAGTTCCTTTTTACCTATCCATGCCTTCTATGGAATGCCGCCATCCAAAGAACTTAGAGGTCCTCTGTTTATCAAGTAAAAAACAATATCTACAACATATACCCAAAACTGTAAGGGAAACCCTGTATGCAATCTCATACTCCTTGCATGCTCCATGATTGTCCTATTCATCCTTTCTAACACACCATTTTCTTGTGGTGTTCTTGGAACTATTTTTTCTCTGTGAATCCCATGGTATGAACAGTAATCATCAAACTCCTTGCTACAATATTTACCTCCATTGTTTGATCTAAGACACTTCAACCTTTTTCATGTCTCATTCTCAACCAAAGATTTCCATTTCTTAAAAGTGTCAAAAACATCAGATTGTTGTCGAATACAATAAACACAAGTTTTTCTTGTTGCATCATCAATAAAAGTAACATAATAACGAGAGCCACCAAGAGATGATACATGAGTTGGTCCCCATACATCTGTATTCACAAGCTCTAACTTTTCACTCTTCTTTTCTTTTCCAACTCTGAGAAATCTGACTCTCTTATGTTTTCCATAAACACAATGCTCACAAAAATCCAAATCAATTTGTTTAAGATATGGCAACAAATTCCTTTTGTGAAGTATCTACATCCCCTTCTCACTCATGTGTCCAAGCCTATGATGCCAAAGTGTTGTATCCACTCCTGTAGAAGCTAAAGAGATAACATAATTAGTATTACCATTACATAAATACAATGTACCTACCTTCTCTCCTTTTTCTATCACCAATGATCCTTTGGTGACCTTCCACACCTTATCTGTAAATATGGATATACAACCTTCACTTGCCAACTTCCTTGTTGAAATTATATTTTTCCTTATATCTAGAACATTTCTTACCTCTTTCAACAACCATTGGTTTCCATTATTTTTTTTTGTTTGTACCTTTCCCATTCCAACAATTTTGCATGGTGCATCACCCAAATGAGCATGTCCAAAATCACCTTGAACATAATCTAGAAAATGTTTCCTATGGGGCGTGGCATGAAATGAAGCCCCTGAATCTACTACCCAAGACTCATAAATATCATCTACAGAAAGAATCAAAGCATCTTGTAACACATCACCTGTTACATTTACTTCCTAATTTTTCTCCCATTGTTTGTCTCTTTGTTTCTTTGGAGCTCTGCAATATTTCTTTAGATGTCCTTTCTTCCCAAAATTCCAACACTCTATTTTTCCTAGTCTAGATTTGGATCTTCCCTTCCTAGAATGATTATTCTTGGATTTGGATCAAATTTGGTGAAGTATTTTGGTAATATAGTGTTTATTGGAATGATTATTCTTGGTGTAAGTACGTAAATTTTCTCTTGTCATTTTATTGGAATGGTTATGGTATTTTTTACTTGCTCATGATAAAGATTATGAAATAGCATGCTAGATGAACCCTAGAACTAAAGAACTTAAGGTGTTGTTTCTTTACTTTTCATTTTCCAAGATTTACTAGATTGGTTTTAATTGTCAAACCTCTAAATCCCTAAAGTGCTATCACTTTAGAGGCTTTGGTTAATTATTGTTGCGTATAAATTTATTTTTAAAAAAAAGGTCCAAGAAGAAGGAGGCGCTAGGGCCTAGAAGATCCTACACCCTAGTAGCTCCCATTCTCAGAACTTGAATTCTAGGAAGACTTAAAGTGCTACTCTCCCTATATCCTTTCTTACTTGGATTAGTGTTATCATTTTTGTTATTTTCCTCAAGAGAAAGCCGCCACCTTTGACACCATTACCCCATAAAAGGCACTAGTCTTCACCTCTTTCCTCTTTGAGAAATCAACCAACCTTCGAACCTTGAACTTCTCTAACTACCACTAATACTAACCTAGTTTAATGCACTAACCCTATTTGATGTTGTTATAGCCATCTATTACCAACACTTTTAAACCTTATTGGCTAGATAAATCAGTCCAATCTTGCACATGAAATAATACTATCATTTAAGAATTAAGTGTTATACTTCATTGTCTTCAAAGTGCATTTTCTAAAGGATACTTTGCAATTGTCATACATTTATTATTTTTGTTATAATTTCATTGTTTGATGCCTATATATATCAGCTAGTGCATGTTTCTCACAATTTAATTGTCTTATTGAAGCACTAATATCATCTTTTTACTTATAACTACCACATTCATTCAATTGTTGTCTTGTTAAGGGAAGGTACACCTTATCTATACATTTTCTTAATCTCTTAAAGACAACCTTGTGACATATTTAACTTGAGTGACTAGTGAGAGGGGGGTAAATTATATCTTTCCTTCATTTAACCATCCTTTAGGTCACTAGGGACGTCTCCCTTGGGGTAGTATTATCCTACTCCTAAACAGAAAGGGGTTTCCTATTAAGGTGGCAGTGATAGGTCACCCCCTTGTTCCGCCAATATTGTCTCACTTGCCTTGGGCTTTGGACAAGTATAGATTGTGCGATAACAATCACATTGTGGATGAAGAGGAGGATGCATTCCTAAGACCATTTTCTGCTACCTTTGTTGAATATGGTAGGAAATGTTACAATAACCTCCCAGATAAAGGTATCAAGACTTGGGAAGATTTTGACAATGTCTTCATGAAAACATGGGGCACTAAGGGTGATCCTAACCTATTATTGTTGCAACTTTGTGAGATGAAAAAGAAAGAGAGTGATACTGTTAAAAAATATGATACTATAATTGAGAAGTTGCTTAGACAAATTCCCAATGATATTAGGCCCAAGAGAACTTCTCTCACATTCTTCTATGTTAACACCTACCAAGGATATTTTGTGTTTATACTTAAGGAAAAACCTCTGAAAATGTTAGAAGAAGCTCAAGAAAAAGATTCCTAGATTGAGGAAAATATTTATTATTCCAAGATTGAATCTTTTTATGCCCTTAGAGCTAAAGGTGGCACTAATACTAGAAAATTTCATAGTGTTGAAATGACCCAAGATAAGGGCACTCCATGGGCTCATAAAATTGAAGAAGCCATAAGTGGCCTTGCTCAAACCCAGACCTTGATGATGAATATTAAAGTTACCAATATGTAAAGGATTCAACAACAGATGATGAGACTTCCATACAAAGGCCAACCACAAAGGACAACTCAGTATTGGAATCCTAGTCCTCCAAATGAGCAAAAGGTTCCTAACACCCTAGCACCCACCAATGTCATAGAGTTAGAAGAAGCACCTTGGTGTCTACCCTATAGGGATGCACATTGGGAGCATGAATGGCCAAGGAATAACTGTAGTCATGATGGCACTGACTATATGAACTTCCTTGACACATTGGAACCTATCTATACTATATATTATAAAGAATATTTCAATGTGACCCAAGAACAACTTGAACAAAGCAATAAAGAGGCCACTAGAAAATCCAAAATGGAAATTCTAAGCCGAATGGATGTGGAATCAAGAGAGAAACTTAGGAATAAGGAGTTACAAGTTTATTCTATAAAAAATAATGTGCCCCAAGATCCTCCTAATGATCCTATATTTCCTCGGCCAAGACCTCTTATACCATCAAATGATAAAGTTCCTCCTCAACCAACATTTCCTAAGAATGATGGGATAGACTTGAACATTGATATGACTAACATATTGGGAAAAGTTAACATGCATGTACCTCTCACATAGATAATCAATATTCTCTCCATGAGAGATAAAGTAGAAATATTTCTGAAGATATAAGATGAACCTAGGGATCCTCCTATATTGTTGCAAGAAAACTATCTTAGGGAAACCAATGAGGATTACCCACCTTGCCTCATTATTATAGAGGTAAATAACACATGGATTAAGAATTGTATGCTTGATTATGGGGCATTCACAAATGTCATTACATTGAAGGTCATGAAATAATTGGGGTTGTAAATATCAAGATCTTATGAGAAGTTTATAGAATTGATTCTAAGGAAATTAGGGTGTATGGTTTAATAGAAGACTTGCTAGTTCACCTTGCAAGATATCTTGTGGTAGTCATTGTAGTACTTGATGTGCCTAATACTTGGGGATTTATTTTATCAAGGAAGTGGGTTGCAACATTGTGTGGTACTTTACATATGTAACTATCATATTCCACCATTCCCATAGGGAAGGACACCAACACCCTCTTATACAACTAACCAAACAAGATGACCCATGTGGAAGATCATAAATATAACTTTGAATTCAAATCATTCCTTTAGGAATACCATTCTAAGGATCCTATAGATTCCCCTCTTGGTATTGACCTAGATAACCTCCCTCAAGAAGAAGATATCTTAGATGTAGTTTGGCCTAAGAAGGAGGATTATCAAAATCAACTTGACAAATAAAAAGACAAAGAAATTGGTTCCATTACAATTCTGAAAAATGGAAATGAAGAAAAGTTGCATAAAGATTATCAAAGGAACATTTCTCTAATGAGGTCCCATTCTCCCACCTTGAAACAAGAGAAAAATATTTAGGAAGAGAAGAAAGTGAATTATTCCAAAGAGGAATATTTTCAAGAAGGAAAACTAGTACTTATGTGGGACAAGAGGAAGGGAGAGCTAAATATGAACAAGGAGTTTTATGATCTATGTAAAGCTCCATACAAAGTTGGAAATAATTCTATCAATGATTCATATTACTTGGCTATGCTAGAGGGAAGGAGACTGCCACTGTCCATTAATGTGTCCCTTCTCAAGCCCCATTATGGGGAAGAGACCTGACTTATTGAAGATCAAGATTAGGGTAGGTAGGTCATGTTGTGTGCTTGCATTGATTTATTTACTTGTTATTATTTATTGATTTACTATGAATTCATGTTAGCTTAGTTTGATGTTAATATTGTAAAAATAAAAATGATATATTGATGAAAATTCAAAATGTTTATTTCCAGCATGATTTTATTAAAGTAACATGGGTGTATCATATCCCCCATTTTAACTTATAATGTTCTAGTGTTGTTAGAAGCGTTTGCAAGCTACACGTATTGTATTACCAAATATGATGAGGTTATCATGGGATCTACTGTGAGCACATATCCCCATGTTGGAGCTAGATGTTACCTCCCCTCATGCCTATGGGTAGCTTGAGGAGATCATGTCTCATGGCCCATAATGAAGACAATGATCCTAATGATGATGATGATCAACATGTCCACTCATGGAAGCCCAACAACCCCCCTCAATTTCCTCTTTCACTCTTGGTAAACAAATATCATCACATCCAATCAACACAGTCTTTGCGAGATGGTAATCCAACATCACCATGAGGTACATTAGTCCTTTAATATAGAGTGTTGTTCTTAATATACTAGGAAAATGAATGAGGATCATTGGTTGAAGTTGGATAATGAATCATAAGCTCAAGAAGTTATGTTTGTTTCCTTGTTTCACCTTGGTGGCCATCATTTGTACTCTAGTATTATGTTGTCTCCCCGAATAAAAAGGGGTATCAATTGGGGGTCCTCACAAGGGTAACGCTATGTTTCCCCACCATACATAACACTTACAATCTTGGAGCCTGTCACATTGTACTAAACTTCGATAATGCGTCATTGTTCATTCTCTCATGAGAAGAGGGGATGAAGCCCAGAGGTTGATTGTAGCTACTAGTAAAAAAGGATAAAGAAAGAATCATGCTAAATAAAGGAAGAAATAATAGCAATTTCATTTAAAAAAATTCATTCCATACTTGATCTCTACCCTTTCCGCGTTTTCTCTAGTCCCAAGTCAATGAATGCTAATGCTTGAAACTTTATAAAGGGGGCTTGCAAATTAATAAAAGTACAATATAAAAGGAATATTAAGGGGTTGGAAAAATGTATTTCCTAGAAAGTGGTAACTCAAGATAAAGTGCACCCTCCACAAAGGAACTCATAGAAATGGACCTAATGATTCCATAAACCATGAAGTAATCCTAGTGTGATTCACTATCACAATTACTCTTGAAGGGTTCTTTTCTTTTCTACTTCCCCCATAACGTATCCCTCTACTTGGGTCTTTTCTTTCCTATTTTATTGGGCACACCTAATAGGGTTTGATGATGGTCTTGTCATACTCAAACTTTCCAACTTACATAAATTCTTGAGATAATGTGAATTTTGAAGGGGATACTTGATGTGATTTGTTTATGTGGCTTCTATTTTAAGTAATATCTTACTTTGCATGATCTAAGGACTATTATACCTTGTGAACATTGTTTTTATTTGATTGTGTAACTTTGATTTGATTTGAATGCACCTGACATGGTTCTTTGAAGGGCCTCTCATACTTTCACCTAGGATATTGTGCCTTTATTGCAGGATATGGCATGTGTGATGCATAGCATTGATTCATTTGATGGCTTGAGATACTTAGACACAATATCTCACATCTTTAGGACCTCAGACGATGGACACATTGGCTTTTATTTGATAGATATGGTCATGATGGCACAATTATGGGAAAGAAGACCATACTTTGGACAGAGCAACCCACACCTTACCTAGCCACTTGGTGGAGGATGTTTCACTTGGTTTGCTTGGACACCATGTAGAGATTATATACATCCTCTCTCCACCTTGGAAGTTTCCTTACATGCCTTGGATGCTGGGATTTTGATGATGATTTCGTGTGCCAGGGTTTGATGGAGATGATGGGATTTTCTTAACACATGCATGCCACATGATGATTTGATGTGACATGGAATTATTCCACCTTGCTTTCACCTTGGATGATGACACATGGCCTTGGGAGGCCCTCCTTCACACTTGGGATGCTTGACATCATCACACATGTGGCCTTATCATGGCTTATTTGTATGATTTATCATTTTGGAGGCTATTTTGAGGGGTCGGCCCACTTCTAGCATGGATTATTGTTGTTTTACTCAATTATGTGTACACATAGTGCTTAGTTACCTCATATAAATATATGAAGCACTCAAACATTTTATCACCACTCTAATAGTTGTGAGATACACCTATACGTGTCTCTTCTCTTCTCTTTTTTGCTAGGATTACTTGTGCGCACCACTTGAAGGAAGATTTTATTGGATGCTTATCTCTTGTTGATGATTGGATGGTGAATTAGGGTTTCCACATGCATGCACTTGACCTAGTAAGTGTTCCTTTTTCAAGTTTATTACTTGTGTGTGGTGTATTTTTGGTAAATGATATTTTAGAGGCTTAATTGTTGCATTTTACCTTGTATGCTTGAAACCATATGAGGGATTAAAAGGATTTATCCCCTTCCCTACTTCCAGTTATCATTAATTGTTGAAGCATTGAGACTTATTCTAGGGATTAAGAGGCTTTATACCCTACAATTCTTGTCTTTGATAGTTTAAGTCCTAGGGATTAAGAGGCTTTATCTCCCTAGGCTTGATCTGGTCCAATGAAATCTTGTTGCTAGAGGTTGGAGAAGAAAACGACCTAGGGTTTATGCTATATTCCCTAGGGTTTGTTTCCAAGAACTAGTTGAGTTTATGTTTTATGAGGCTATATGCCCTAGCTTGATTTTCATCTCTCTTGCACCTAACAATTTTCATGGTGTGTTCCTTTACTCCATTTCCTAGGAAAGAGAAATGACACTAGTCTTGTTGATTACAAGTGATGGTTGAAACCCTAGTTTAAATTAAACACACTATATCTCAAAAATCTCTCTTAACTTGGATTTATGACATCACTAACAAGCTAATCATGCTCTAGTGCTTTGAATGATCATTGGTTTCCTTGTTGTTGTCATAAAATGAATGCTACAACCATTAGGGATTGCATACATTGCTTCATATCTACTTAATATTGTGGCTTAAAGTGCTCATAACGTTTTTATAGCAATTGTATATTAAACTACTTGTTGAAGGGTAAATTTTAAAGTGCAATTGCTAATTTTTTGGGTTGTTTTCCCGTTTTTTTTCTAAAATACTTATTGTTGATATAGACTAGTTTACTATTGCAATTTTATAACAACAATTGGTTTAATTTGATATCTAGTGTCTAAATGTGAATGCCATGTTAACCTGGTAATTGATCAATAAATGCATTGGAAAGTTTCTTGTTTCATACAGATTGCACAATTACCTTGCATAACCATATTTTATCCTTCACCTATCTCATGCCTATCCTATCACATCTAAGTGACCTAGATAGGGGGTTGTAGGATTGGAAAATATTTCTACTTGTCCCTTGAGGTCACTAGGGAAGCCTCCCTTGTGTGGACCTCTCTCCACTAAAATGAGGGAAGTATCTGCTTAGGTGACAGTGGTAGATACCTCCAATTGTTACCCAATATCAATATCTTATGGAGGATTTTCACAAGTACAAATCCTATGATACCAAGTATCACATGCATGGTGGTTTAGGAGTGATAGTCCATATAAAAAAATGCTTTTGTACAATCTTTAAACTTAGTTAAAAGTTGTAAAGTTAACAAAAATCATAGTATTTGAATATTGAGAGGTCCAATTGAAGTGATAATAGTGTCATTGGAAAGAAGTGATAAAAACATATTACATGTCCAAAAATCATAAATTTTGTATGAAATTGGAGTTACCATTAATACAACTTCGCTCTCATGATAAGGGTGAAAATAATCAAGTTCTAGAAAATTGGATATAACTTTTTCTTGGTAAATCCAAATTTGGTGGGACCTATAGCATTACAAAGAAGACATGTCAAGTTATTACTAGCAAAAATTTCAAACTCATTGATGTAGAAATTTGGACATAAATAAGGTATATGGTCGTCTTGCAAATTGGTCCCTAAACAAGGGCTTAAAAGGGTATGCCAACTTAAAAATCCATGTTTTTTTATTGGAAGGTATGATTTAAGAGATTTAAAAGCAGTCGAAAATATGAAGAGAGTATAATATATTGGTAAAAGGCTTGTGAAAACTTTGGGGATAATCATAATGAAACTTCCATATTGGAGTTCAAGGTTTTAACTAGACCCCAAGTGTTAAGAAAAGAACTGATGACAATACCTAAATTTAGGGTAGATAAATATGTAATTCATCATAGATAATGGTTTACTATGCAAAGGAAAATTGTATAATTCCTTTATTTATAGGTACTTAGTTTGAATGCGAGCCTATGGAATGGTGGAACAATGTTGATTGAAAAACATGACTTTCCACATGGGAATAATTTGAAAATTCCTTCTTAAATATATGGGTAATGAAAATAATATGTGAATATATATAGGAAAATAAACATCAATTGAGGGAAGAAAAAAATTGCTTCGAAAGAGATAGTTGAAAATATTGAAAAAGAATGAAAAATTTGCGAAAAGGGGGGAAAATCCATATTTAGAAACCATAGTAAAAATCTACTTAACAAGGTTAAGAGATCAAAAGAAGAAAATAATTGTAAAAATCATGAAAATTTTCCAAGAAAGTTGAATAAGCCCTAAATACATAAGTGTTAGGGTTTCAACATGAGAATAAAGTAACCAAGTGAGATGTTGGTTTTTTGGAACATCTTTAAGCAATGAAGCACATCTTTGTAAGAAAATCCCAATCCCAAATATAACAATACATTGTGTGTGCAATGTGTGTATCAATTGAGCATGGAGCCTCATCAATAAATTGGTTTAGGTTTTACCCCTAAGATCCCAAAGGGTGGGACCATAATAACCATTCAGGTGTTACTAATAAAAAGAGTAATTAGGTGGTCCTAAAATTCCATTAAAACCCTCAAGTTGGGTTTAAATTAGATATTTTCACTTCCTCAAAAATAACTTCAAGGATCTATGAAGGTGGCATCATCTCAATACCACCCCTTAATGACAACTTCCTGCAACCAATATCATTAATGTGACCTATCATGTAAAATTATAGATATATCACATATCACATTATTCTCCCCCTTAACACAATTGTGCTAAGAATACTGGCAACCAAAATACCTAACCATGATGAGATACAAAATTACTTCCTCAACACCTCCACCCATTCCTGTTTGCAACATAGTGAAACAAGCTATTGCAACAAGGCTTATAATGGAGAGTTATTTATTACTTGAACCTCGCAACAATCTCCACACAATGGTGGAACAACCAGAGCCTATTCACAAATGGTAAGAGGGATTCCCAAAATGTATTATCCAAATTAGTCTCCAAAATCATAGTACTATCAAACATGGAATCTCAACCTCAGAGGCTGCAAACATAAATGCTCCCAAATCATGTAATAAGAGAATCAACTGAATTCAAAGTTGTTAAGAATAGTGGAAAACCAAAAACAAAATAAACTTAACTTTCTTATCTCAAAAACCCTTCCAGTTTCTTTCTATGTGTGGAAAAGTAGTTCCTTGGTATATCAATGATCTAAGTAATCCACAGGCTTTCACCTACTTATTATTTGATTTCTCCTCACAAACGCATCATCAAACAACTATATTTATTTATGTTGACCTATCAAAATCATCAGTGAGTTCCCAACAACATCGATATGGGTTTATACATCTCAAAAAACTCAACAATATCCCCCCTTAAACACATCTTAAGGGATCACAACAACCAATACTACTCACATACAAGGCCTCTAATCAAATTTTTTCTACATCCAGAACATGCCAACATGCAAACAAGTTTTTTCAACAATATAGTCCAATAGAGATGGCAACAAAAATCAATCAATTAATCAACAAGAATGGAAAGAAGAATTGTACAAGTGTATAGTCGATGATACACATATGTATGAATTTCTTAATCTCTATTCAAATCGCGTTATGAATCCAATCATTATTCCAACCTCAATCAATCTTGGTAGTAGAAATTGGTTCAAAACATTGCCTCTTATGCTTTTTCCACAAAGATCTGTAAGCATCACTACCACTATATCAATAATTTCAACTCTTGGATGAACTCCTCTTGTTTCTATGATGAAGATTTTGATATGAAAGAGTATTATACCTATTGAAGAGAAGGTGGAGGGTGTGATTCTCACTCAATTGGGAAGGTGTAGTTTGTCTCTACAAACTAATAGAAATGTATTTTGTCTCCAACTTAGGAATCCTATAATCAACCAAATTAATATTGGGTGCAAATTGTGCTCTCTACAACTTATTACCATGACCTTTAACAAAAAAAATAGTGGGTATGGAATAAACTTCTTGGAAATCAATGATAAGGTTACCTCCATTTGGTAATGAGGTCTCACCATATCTAAGTATTTTTGTAAAGGGCCTCATCTCTATCTCTATTAGAACAACAATACATTGACCTCTCTTTCCAAGTACACCATGTGTATATTCCATCTAGGACAACAACTGAGGTCTAATACCTCTACTATGTTTCTCAAACTTAAGGGAAACTAGTGCATTAGTAGTGTGAGAAGAAGGCACATCATCAATATCATCCTTATTACAAATATAACCACTACTAGAAATATCATCAGAAACAACATGAGAGGAATCACCATCATCAATAGGTCATTGAGGAAGACATTTAATCTCTTCTTTCAAATCATCAAGTAGCTCTTGCTTATGAAATAATTCATTTATGAGGCCTCGACATAGGTCCTTATTGTTTTTGTGTAGTTCATTTGTATAAGATGTTGAGCTCTTAACAAGGTCAAAATACTTCTTAAAGACAATTATTTCTAACTTACACAATCTTTAAAATTACCTTTATTACTGTTATCGCTGAAATTTCATCCGCACATGGTTACAAGAACTCAGCATCGTCAAACAGTGATGAAGTCATCCATGGACCTGAATTAATACCACAACATTCAAAAAAGGTCAAAAAACTATGCAAAGTAGTGAAAAATTGAAGAGCGCTATGCAAACATTGGGTGTGCGCGTGCATGCGCGGAACAGGAACGCAGAAATCGCGCATAGGTGCATGATGCACGACTGTTATCGCAAAAAGACGTGCACCTGATAAATGGCGCATTTATGAGAGTGGTCGGCCTCCCACCCACTTATGGTTCAGCTCCCAAGCCGATTTGACCCTCAAATCTGGACTGGATCCGACTGGTGGGCTGGTCAAAGACCTAGGAATGCCCTAATTGGCCTCTTTTCACACTACAAAGCAGTTAAACAATAACCCAAAGCAATGGTATAAAAAGCCATGAATGCACCTCATTTTTTCAAGGAATTCAAAGTAATGTTATGCTACCTCTATTGTCTTGAGGACTCCATCCTTGTCAAGAGCATATTGGCACCATTACATTGGACACTCCATCTCAACCATTGAGTGAATTTGTAAAGAGCTCTTTCATCATTTTCCAATTTTCTTTTGTTGTAAGAAGAGCTAGCTAGTGGGGGTCCAAGAGCCCTCCCTTGGAGGAAGAAGGGACTCATAGTCCCCTTTCTTCTTGGTGCGTTGTTTCACTAATAGATCAGCCTCAACATTGGTGACATGGGTCTTATGGTTCTTTTTGTTTCTATGTCCCTATGCTTATGAATTTGATTTTTATTGCATATCTTAGTTTAATTCTTAGTTGTAGTTTTTATTTTCTTTCCCTAACTCTTTTCCTTGCAGATGTCCTGCTTAGTAGACCCAACTGAGCTTGCAAGCACCTCTATTTTGCTCACCAAGGTGACGAAAGAGGCACAACAGATTGGCGACTCCACTGGGGAAAGGTATCAATTTCCTACCCCATTTGAGTTTTTCTTGCTCTTATTTTAGTTTGTTTAACTTGCAGGTGCACTAATCGGCCTAAGACGACCTGCCAACCAACGAATTCCAAGTTGAATTGAGAGAAATCCATTCGGATTTTTCATTCTCGGCCATGTGTCATATATGCACGGGTTTTTAGGCTCACAGATGCACATCGTGCGCACATGGGCTTGATTCACAGTTCTGTTCTGCGCACGTGCGCCTGTTGACTTGTCTTTGTTCGCGTGCATGCGCTCTGTGCGCCTCTGTCTCCACTGAGACCCATGCACCTGTGAAAAAATTCACATTGTAAAGTTGTTGAGATGTGGGGAAGGCCATTTTCCTTCTTAAAAATGATTTCAAGCATGTTTTAAAGATGCACCACACTTAGTCCCCTCATCATATAAAGGGGTTAGTCAAAAAACACATAGGCACTTAGGCGGATAAAAATCAATTTCCCTTCTTTGCTTTTTGCCACATGGATGGCTTGTTTTGACTCACAAAATAAGTTGGAAATCAT
>SNQJ01S0017701.1:85883-108499 GCA_010110895.2 Picea sitchensis
TGATTATGTTCTTGTGGTTTATCTTCATTATGGAGGAATGGTGATTTTATCCATCAACTTCTTTCATCCTTCTTAAATTTTGGATAACTTTTTTTTATTTGATATCTTCTTGTGAGAATATTTAATGTAAACCCAACTTTAGAGGTTTATTCAACATTTAAGATCATTTTATCACTCCATTCATGATTAACCACCTTAGTGGTTATTGTGGTCCCACCATTTGATGTCTTAGGAGTAAACCTAAACCTATTTATTAGTGAGACTCTAGATGCCTTTGACGGATACATTATACACACAATGTATTGTGTTATTTGGGATCTTCTTACAAAGATGTGTTTTATTGTTTTTTATGAACACCTTCTCATAGTTACCTTTTTCTTATCTTAAAACCATAAAATATTATCAAATCCAAGTTCCATGAAGAGTAAAATTGATTTCCTATGCAATCTGATTTACTCATGGGTATGACAACACGTGTTGGGAAAAAAGTTCCCCAGCGAGAAGAAGAGAAGCCATTCTCTCTGTATGTATGCCTAGTTAAAGGCATGATAAAGGTAGCATAATTCCCATTGGTTGTTTACATATGAATTTAGAGTACAAGTTTGTGATTAATTTGTTTTCTATAGACTAGTCAGCATGTGCAACACAACTATGGGTGAGTATCTAAAATTGACATTGATAAACTATTTCACGTATGCCCTCAATTTGTAGAACATAAATCGCACTACTGCATGAAGCATTGACGTGCTAAACAATGTACATTAGGTCATGGGTGGGTCTGCTTGTAGCACACATGCATAGGTTAATACAGTTCATGAGGGTGGCCATGGAGACAAATCAACTTGTGAAGACAATCACCTTTTGAAAAGTTAAGAGGCAAGCCAATGATTGAAGAACCCAAACTATGAGTGATATAGAATAATTGTTGGGGAGAGTTACCCATGTGAGACACTATTCAAAGGAAATAACATAGGTTGAGTCTTTGGAATATGAGGTGAATTCATGTAGGAATCAGTTAGTTGGAAACCTATGATGCACTAGGTCGCAGTCATGGGAAAGTTTGTTTTCCGCATTTTTACAATATTTAGTAAACTAATTTGATTTAATTGTTACTATTCATGCCCTTGCTTCAACTTCGTTGGTTTACTTTTTCCAGATTGATCTATTTTAGGTTAGTTGTCATCATGAATGAATTCACTTTATATGGGAATACTCAAGGAGTGCTAGTTGTTGCATTAATATAAGCCTAGGCATTGAGGTCCGGTAGAGGCCCACAAGAGGAGGCATTGCAAGCATTGCAATGAATCAAGGAATATGAAAAATGTGAGGATCATGGTACAAAAAATGAAGAGGATTGGGTAGAATATCCTAGTGTGTGCTCTTTTTGTTATCAATTTTTTTATCTAGTGGATCCGATGCCTAGTAATGTTTATCATTTATCATGATCCAAGAATCACTCCTTCTCCGTTGACAAATCATATGATCACATGTGGTAGGCTAGTTGGTCAGTGTGAGGTTTAATCCTCATCTCATTTCATATTTGATTCTTGTGAGTTCTTTTTTGATGCATCAACCCTCCCCAAATCCATCAAATCATGGAAAAAAAATACATATATATGCACATGCACATGCACACACACACACACACCTTCAAATATATTACATCCCTTTTATTACTTAAACTTCCCAAACTACATTAATTTTTTTTTTTCAAAATATAAGTTAAGGGCCTTATGTAAGTGTGTTGGTTAAGTACATGATTGAGAAGGTTTTAAAAATAGACATTATATTAAAATAACAAAGAGAAGTGTGAGATGGTGTCTCATATGGGGAGTATTTTCTTGAATTATTGAAGGTAATATTGTCGGATTAATGTTATGGTAGTGGGGATAGTTGGGAGGCTAAATATATGCACTATTAATTCCCAACATTAAATTATCAACCAGGGAGTCGTGGACTTGGAGGTGCAAGCACAAGAAATGTAGGATCAGAGGCTAACTATCCTAAGGCCGACAAAAATCCAAACAAACTGAGAAAATTAAAGAAAAACAAGCTCCAGGAAACTAACACTAAGGATTCATCACTGGGACATAAGAATAACTTAGTTCTATAAGGGTTTAAATCACAGTCTTTCATGCACTCATGTGATGTTCGTGTGATTAATCATGAGTAGTTGACTTAAGTTTCCTGTCCTTCAATGGATTCATGTAGTGGTTAACTAAGATATGGAAAACCATAGCTTATATTCTTTAATATAATTAAAGAATATAACTAATGAACGTAGAGAAATATAACGCAATGTATATACAAGAACAAACCACACAAAGATAAAACATACGTATATTGATAGAACACACTCGAAGACTTACACAGTTTTCTGCAGTGGTGCAAGAGTACTAGTGGGATAAATATTATAGGAACTCGTGAATAAACATCATAGAAAAGGCAGAGAACTAGGTTTATAATGAAAAATTGAGGGCATAGGGCGTGAGGCGAACCAGAGGTTATAAGTATTGGCAATATGCGTGGAAAAGGAACCGATTTCAACAAAGTGGTTGAGCATCAATTAGAGAGTTGTGCATAATGAAAAATGGAAGCGACCTGAAATTAGTGTAAGAGGAAGGCGGTGTTGATCTGAGGAGGAATATCACAAAATTATCAAGTTAAAATAATACAAATTGAAATTAAAAGCATGCAAAAATTAATCAAAGCAATAAATTAAATACACACAAATCTAATTAATAAATAACAAAAGAAAATGGTTTACCGCCTGGAGAAGCTAACTTAGATCAAAATAAAGCTTACAATGCCAATGATCAATCAATTCTTCATTAATAATTAAAAAAAAGGCGTTTTCAATGTAACAATGTTGAGCTCTTTCTTAATGCAATAATAATATTCTCCTATTTACTCTAATACCCAGCCTATTTATACATAAAAGGGAAATGTCTAAGTTGAGCTACCTTTGTTCCATCCTGGGGATAAACAAACTCAATTTGTTTTGATAGGTTTTCAACTTAACATAGAAAATGCATAATTTAAAACTAAACATACGAACCATCCCAACCACATGTTACATGTTTCTTTACTTGTGTCTATTTGGTACAATTTAATCAAACTTTGAGTGCATAGCTTGGATGCATGAAATCTTTGTCAGTAAATCATATCTTTGATTTGTTCTTTGATGGCTGCAATCAATTGAGGATTCTTGATATAATTTTGTGCATAAGGAAAAAGGAATTGGAGATTTTGAGTAGCCGCAATTTTGAGCCCATCCTTTTTGAAATCCACTTGGAATATTTAGCATTGGATCCATGGAGATATTTTGCACAAAATATCATTAGTTAAATGTATTCAAGGCATTCTAGATAATTCATTAAAGACTTGGAAATTAATTAAATTATTATATTTTCTCCTTAAGCTTAAAAAGTGGTGGATTAATATATTTTATGGATTTAAGTTTAAAGGTATTTCGAGAATATAAATAAGGTGGATGAATGGATATTCATTTTAATAATGAAATGAATAATTATGTTTTAAGTCTTAACATTTTTTTTTTATAAACATGGCCTCAGGTGGCCTATCCTTGAGCTTGTATACAAGAAATACTTCACGAGGGCCACTGCAGATACTTGGTGATGCAAACCCCCACCGCCTCCTGGGGCCCACGTGACCTTCGGTCTAAGGATCGTTCACACTAAGGAGTTGAATTAGCTCTTGGGCTCTTGTTGATTCTTTGAAACTCTCTACCACATGCATTTACTCTTCTCCATGCGCACAAATTCAAGTTCGTGAGGGTCTTTTCACTTCAACAAAGAAGTCCATGTGAACTCAGGCCAAAACCATAGGATAAACCTTTAAATAATAGGAACTCCACTAATTCGGAGCTCTAGTATTTGGGAGTTACAACAAAAACACACAACGTTCCTCCCAAATGCCGAATTCACGAACAACCAAACTACAGTGGAGATCAATGACTCTCGACATGCACCGAGATATATGATTCACATGTATTTTGGGACTCCGCTATTTTGGGACTCTGCACTTAGGGAGTTTTACCCATTCCAATATGCAATACCCCCAAACTTGTGAACTATGAACTTCACGAATAGGATGTCCAGCACTCACCTCAGATCAATGGTTGATCTTTCATCTGCGCTACGGGCTTCAGATATTTCCACAACACAATCTACACTTCCTCCCAGATGTGGTAATGTCAAACTATCAGGTAGACTTGGGGATCAATGGTCCCACTCTGTCCTAGATCTACGTTCTAGGATCACTCTGGGCTCCAGGACTTTGGAGCTCTCCACTGCACAATACACAAATCCTCTGAACGTCGATTAGACAAGATCTCTGAAGGCTCATAAATCCAATGGTATACAATCCTCAACAAACTAATGACCAAGTTCTACATCATAACTTCGGGCCTCGGGACTTCAAGAGTTCTCTCACCTTAACAACTCATACCCAAATTCTTCTGAACCCCAAACTCTTGCTATCCGTCGACACGTGTCCTTGATGATGGACGACCAAGATGGATTCTGGCCTTCGGGGATTCTTGACCCAAACAAAAACACACCCAAATCTCTCTAGAGTGCCAAGTCTTTGAATCACGTGATATGTCACCACGTGGCCCTGATGTCGAAAGTTAGGATCCCTTCCAAGACTTCAAAACTTCGGGAGTCTTCCACACTCTTGCCACAACTCTCCCAATACTCCCAAATAACTGGACTTCCAGACTACCCTTGATCTGCTAACACGTGGCCCTCGTCTATCGATGGTCCAGATTGATTTCAGACTTTGGGGCTTCGAGGGATTTTCTCTCTCCACGACAAATACATGAAACTTTCCGAACTCACGAAGTTCAAAGGATGTCAAGGGTTAAAACTCATGCTTATTACCTTTCTCTAATGGTTTTTTATCCTCGTTCTTAGATCCAATGGCTTGGACATGTTCTCACTTCTCTGTGCACTCCTCCTCCTGTCTAGACTTAGATACAACCATCTAGATCTATTTTCGCCATCAATATGATGGTTGTTGTAGCTTCGTCCTGTTGTGCAACTTCACTTCCTTTGAAAGGAGGATTTCTCGATATTTTAAAAGGCTTTCCTTTGACTATGTTCGTTGTAACTCTTTCCCTCCTGAGATTTTCTGATTCCTCAAAATTTCAAAGGGACTTGGCCCTTTTTCCCCTCACCAGACCTTTCTTTCCTCCTAGCAACAAGATGCTCTTTCTCCTGAGCTTTCACACTTGGAATACTTGGCCTCTAGCACACTTCTTGCACAAAATTTCCTTGGAACTTAAAGGTTTATGAAAACTTCTTGTGCACTCCTTACGCTACTTCCATAACCTAAACCTTAAAAGGTTCTTGACCTATGCACACTTTGTAGGGACTCTGTACACTCTTGTACTATCTCTCCTGAGATTTTAATTGCTCGTAATTCAAAGGGTTTTGGCCCTTTGTTCCTCCAAATGGTTTCTTGTGCCCTCCTGGCAGCCATGCTCTTCCTCCAAAGATTTTCCAACATTTTAGCAGTGTGTTGGCTTCATGCACTCCTTGCACTCAAATCTTCTTAAACTCGGGCTATCCCTCTTGATATTTCGAACCTATATATGGTTCATCCTTCACACACTTTGTGTTGGCTCTTCAGAGTGTTTAGTAACTCTGATGTGTGCTCCTTGCACTATTCCTTTTAATATTGAGAACGATTCTGGTGTGCCCACCTGGCACGCTCTTCATAGAACTCCTGAACGAGTTCTTGCGCACTCCTTGCGCAGGCCTTTTAGAGTTTTCTAACAACTCTAATGTGCACTCATTTCACAACCATGAGAGCCCATAAACACTCAGAAAACTACAGACAAAGAATTATATCTATTCCTGCAAAAGGAAACATATATACATTCATGGCATTCATAAATATACATAGAAAAACATTAGAGAGTGAACATTCAGAAAACTCACAAAACATACACATAGAAACTCATATGCAGGGAATTCTACTGTTTGTATTAATTTTAATGTTATTTGCAATGTGTACAAGACTAGACTGCAACTGAGTCTCATCTCTTTCTCTCAACAACTCTTTTCAGCCTCAATTACAATATTCTTCAACAACCTTATTTGGGCATAGATTACACATATTTATACATGAGGGGATTTTTGAGCCTTCCCTCTAGACATTTTAGTGATTTCATATCGCATTTAAGCGTCCTACCACTAAGGCTTTATTACAGTAAATATTCATTTACATCTTCATATCTGAGGCCCTGCTCAGGATCTATACAACTACAACCCATTAAAGGGGACTTTACACTCAAATTTACATATTATAAAGGCTCAACCCTCCTCGAGCCTTTTCAAACCTTAATTACATTAAATTACATTAGAAAATTGAGATTTAAACTCAAAAAATGAGAAGACTGGCGTTTCTCTCTCCTTGGGATCTGCTCCCTCCTAGTGCATTGTCATGTTGGTTGCTGACGCTATGATGAGTTGGAGAGATTCTCTTGCATCACTTGGAAAAGACATTTGATATGCGGGAACCATCATGAGCAAAACTATTGTATAACCATCCTTTTAATCACTAAAAATATGGAAAAATTATGTATTAACCACATAGGATGAATACCGATAGATAATGGAGGTTTATGATGTAATTAGGGATATGTTATTGGCAAAATGCGGGGAAAATGTGTAATTATGAGTGTATTTATATGGCAGAAAATATGACAAACTTGGAGCCCAACACACCCCAAAACCAAAGGATTTTCATGTCCTCATGCAAACAAGGTAAATAACTTATGATACTATGCTTATAGATTTATGTGAAATTATTCATTTTTCGTAGGTGTTGGTTCTTGTGAGGCGACCTTGGAAACTATCACAAATTGATTTTCAAACAAAGAAACAAAATTATCATAAAAATGGAGCACAAGCAAGGGATGGGGTATCAGAGAGTGATGGTTAATGGTATGTGTGTGGAGAATGGTTTATAAAATTATGGTGATGGTGGTCGTATGAACTTGGAAACCTTTATACTATGTATCCTACATAAATTTTAAGACCAATATTTACTTTGTGGTTCTTTGTTTGAATAGGAAACAATGACTTCATCTTCTTATTCAGGACACTAAGATGAATTAAGAATTCTTTATGATGTACAAGGAGAAGACACTATAGATGTTTCTTTGTATTTGTATACCACATATTTTATTTTCATCACTTGTTCTTATGATTGGAGTATAATTTTCATTGTAACTGATGGAGTGAAAATGAAAGGTTTACTGGGTGATTGTGATGGTACTTTCTGTGGATAATAGTGGTTATACATCATGTTTTCCAAATTCTTAGTAGATAAAATAAATTTATACATGTTTTACCTAAGTTAATTGATGCATGTTGGAGTGGAAATTGTGGAACCATGATTTTGGACTACTTGAAAGTTGAAGATGAGGTAGAGCAAGGTTGAGAACTGCTGAAGAGAATATAAGTTGATATGTTGGATCTTGTTGAAAAAGAAAAAAAAATGGATGAAAACTTCTATAAACTTTCTTATGCCAATTTGAGAGCTGCTAAGAACAAAATCTAAGAGATGTTAATTGTGGGCACACAATTTATGAGTACTAATCCTGAACACATAGAAATAAGTTCATAAGATCATGAAAATACAAACTGATCATAACATGAAGTACATCCAATGCCACATTCTTCTTTAAAAATTTCCAAGACACATTTAATTAGCATGAATACACAAAAAGTTTCAGATTTGAACAGTTTTCAAAGATCACTTGTGAATATTCCTCCTCTATGTATAACCAACATTTATGTTATATAGCATATATTTCTATTTCTTTGCTTATACAAACTTCATCGAGATATTAGCAGCACTCATGCTCAGAGAGTCATGTATAAATTAGATTAGGGATTTTGTTCTTCTCCTTTAGAAAGGAAAATAAAAGAGTCTCAACAGTCTCAACAAATGAAAACCCCATAGGAAACCAATCAACCCTTTTCACTCTCAAAAGATTTACAGTCATTCAAGTAATAAAGATAAATTTCACACTTCAGTATATTAGGCTTCTAAGATCATGGTCCCACTCATAAGATAATACATCTTAGATATAGTATGAATTGGATGATAAGGTCTTAAGGTCAACTTAGGGTTATTCTCAAATGGAAAATAGATGGATTTTATTTAACCTTTAGTTCAACCATGCATGCTTCTTCTTAATGATTTACACAAGTATATCGTTCATACAAAAAATATAGATTAGGCAATATCAAAATCAAAACCCATTACCAACACGTCTGTTCAGTTCTCCCATGGGGTAATTTTGACATCTAAGAAATATCCTCCCCGGGAAGAATTCCCCATTTCCCATGAGCCTATTCAGTACCCTGGTGGGTTTTCCTAGTCATACCATAGGCCGATAACCACTATCAGTAGAACTATTCAGTATCCTAACATATTAGCCTCTTACGCCCATTTTCCATCAGAGGCTCTTGTCTCAAAATTCACCCTTAAGATAAAATTTATAGATTTCTTTCGCATGGGTGAATGGGGAAGCATCTTTGAAAAGATTTTTACGGGATGGGATGGTATTGGGTTGGAATATATTTTATAGATTTCCCATAAAATATTTTTCACATGAAAAATAGACTTATGTATTGAGATTAGGCCAAAGACATATCATGGTCAAACGTACTTAATGTGCAGTGGATGATGCCATTATAGAATAACCTAAAGTACTTCTAGTCCCTAAGGTCATCTTATTCACATTGGATTATGGTAGTGTTCCCATGGGTATAAACTTCAATCATTCTCCCGCTACTCCTTAATAAGGATTCTCTACTGACCAACTTTGAGGTTAGATCGGGTTGTACTAGCTTCCTATGGGCCTCATAATATGGAATTTTAACTTTATGTAATCCCATAGTATAAACAAAGACATGGCTATGAGTTAATGCTATAATAAATGATCTAAAATTTTGTATAAAGGATGAACATGAAATCTCTTGAAAATGATTGGTTGTGACAAAAATTCTTGGGTTTGATAATTGAAATATTTTCTTTTTAGTTTTGCATTATTAATAATTACCTAAACTGCAAATTTCTTCAAGGAAAACGGTTCAGAAAAATAGTAGAGAGAAACTAATAAAGGTTAGAGAGTAGTCTTTAGAAAAACAAATTTTAGGAAAGTAATAGAAAAATGGATTCAACTGTTCCAAAAAAATCTTAGGTAACAAAAGATCAGAACAAAAGAAATTTTTGATGAAACAACAAAACCAAAAGAAATGCAATTATTTCCCTGAATCAATCATGAATATGTTCTCCAAATTCAACCGAAAAGATAATGCTTGCAAAACTCCAACAAATCGTCATGGCCTCATTTATTTAGAAAACTTTGAAAAAGATCTAACTATCATCTGAAAACCTATTAAAAATTATGGGATACACCCAGGTATGTTAGTATGGAGTTTAGGTATGTTTTTTACTGTTGTCAAC
Organism: Picea sitchensis; assembly: GCA_010110895.2. NCBI lineage: Eukaryota > Viridiplantae > Streptophyta > Pinopsida > Pinales > Pinaceae > Picea > Picea sitchensis. The sequence continues at coordinate 95,394 of SNQJ01S0017701.1, forward strand.
ATGTGCTCTTCCTGAGATGCAGAGATCCCAACTACTGCTAGGATTTGAGAAAGTTTTTGGAGTAGAATTTCCTCTTTTGTTCAACGGAATCTTGAGCATCCTTCTTTTGTCAGCTGGTAGGTCCTGTCTTGCACATGGGTTAGTGTATGTGGGATCTTATAGCTCCAAAAGAAAAAATTAAAAAATTGAAGAAATGAAAAAGAAACACACTTAAAGAAAATACAAACAAACTAATCATGTACTCGAAATTCCACTATGCTACTAGGATCTTGTTGTCACCTAGTTATTTGTTCACACACGTTAGTTTTTCTTCTCATATATATAAAAAATAGCTAATACTAATAAAACACAAATTCTAACTACTGAAAGGAATAGGAACACCTAACTTTGGAGCGGCCCCACAAAGTGGATGTGCAAGTTCTTACCTCTCGTCTTACCATATTCTCTCCGCCCTTAGGTCATCCTTAAAATCACACCACACTTGCATGAAAAGAAACACACTTGCATGAAAGGAACAATCAAGGCTTTGGAGAAACTCACTATATTGGCTGCACAAGTTCTTTTCCTCTCGTCTCAGTGTTTCTCCTCCCCCAAGCTGTGTAATTTAAAAGAAACTCACCTATGCTCTAATCCCTTTAGCACCTCCCTGGAAATGATGCCAAAAATGTGGGGCTAAATATATACACTATTAATTTCCAACATTAAATTATCAACCAAGGAGTCGTAGAATTAGAGGTGCAAGCACAGGAAATGCAGGATCAAAGGCTAACTATCCTAAGGTCGGGGACAATCCAAACAAATTGAGAAAATTAAAGAAAAACAAACTACATGAAACTAACACTAAGGATTGATCACTAGCACATAAGAATAACTTAGTGCTATAAAGGCTTAAATCACAGTCTTTCATGCACTTAGGTGATGTTCATGTGATTAATCGTGAGTAGTTGACTTAAGTTTACTATCCTTCAATTGATTCCTGTAGTGGTTAACTAAGCTATGGGAAAACCAAATTAAACTAACTAAAGGGGAAAAATCAAATGAATAAGAAACAAAACCTACTTCAAACTATATAACAAGATGTCCCTCAAAGATACACCCAAAAATGTTAGTATGGAATTAGTTTTATTTATGTACAAAAATGAATGTGCAAGTACAGATTTTTTTTTTGTGTGTGCAGGTATGAGATTAATTTACAAAATTGAGATTGAGGTCATTCTATCTAACACTGCATTTATACTCATATAACACTTACATCACAATAACATTACTTACACATATAACATTACATATTCACAAATAAGAATAATAAAATAAAACAATATAATAACAACAATATAACCAAACAATTATATTAATAATGAAACACAATTATGGCAATATAATTAAATAATATAACTAAAACAAAGTAATACATAAACAACAATATATATATGAAAATTTATAAACACAATATATACATAACTCATAAAACATAAATAATATATACAAATATTTAAGAAAACAAAATAGGTTGACAAAATGTTATTCCTATGATAATAAACAAACACAACAATGATTAACTAACAAATAACACAAACAACAAAACAAGTATCATTACCATTATAACACAACAATAACCTAACTCACAATACAATAATACAACACTAACATGATATATAACCTATTACGCACTACAACAAAATCCATAACGTATTCCTGTAAACCAATGTAACCAATATATGCAATGAATATAACATTATATTACTGCGCACATAGATAAATATAATGCGAGAAAATGCATAGAACCGAGTTTATAATGACAAATTGAGGGCATAGGGAGTAAGGTTAGAAGTATTGGAAATATGAGTGGAAAAGGAACGAATTTCAACATAGTGGTTTAGCGTCAATTAGAGAGTTGTGCATAATGAGAAATGGAAGCGATATGAAATTAGTGTACGAGGAAGGCGGTGATCTGAGGAGGAATCTCACAAAATTATCAAGTTAAAATAATACAAATTTAAATTAAACGCATGCAAAAATTAATCAATGCAATAATCTAATTAATAAATAAAAACAACATAAATTAAATGCACGCAAATCTAATTAATAAATAATAAAAGAAAAAACGTACTTAAATCTAATTAAAAATGGCCAGGATGTTAGAGGATCTAGGGGCCCTTATCAACCTCGACAACACTCTTGGAGAAGCTAACTTAGATGGAAATGAAGCTTAGAATGCCAATGATTAATCAATTCTTCATTAATCATAAAAATATTATTTTCAATGTAACAGTGTTCAACTCATTCTTGATGCAATAATAATCCAATCCTCTCTACTCTAATACCCAACTTATTTATATATAAAAGGGAAATGTCTAAGTCGAATTGCCTTAGCAACATCTCATTTTGGGCGGTTTGATGCCATAATAATCCTCTCCTCTCTACTCTAATACTCCTAATACCCACCTTATTTATATATAAAAGGGAAAAGTCTAAGTCGAATTGCCTTAGCAACATCTCATCTTGGGTGGTTTGATGCAATAATAATCCTCTCCTCTCTACTCTAATACCCATCGTATTTATACATAAAAGGGAAATGTCTAAGTCGAACTGCCTTAGCAACATTCCATCCTGAGCGATAAACAAACTCGATTGGTTTTTATAGGGTTTCAACTTAACATATAAAATGCATAATTTAAAACTAAACTAGGAACCATCCCAACCACATGTTTCTTTACTTGCAGCTACGTGTCTATTTGGTACAATTTAATCAAACTTTGAGTGCATGTTGAAGCTTGGAGGCACAAACTGTTTTTCAATAAAGCATATCTCCGATTTGTTCTTGGATGGTTGCAATCAATTGGGGATTCTTGATATAATTTTGTGCATAAGGAAAAATGTGTTGATATTATGGTAGCTACGGGAGGTATTAACCTCCACGTGTAACCTTTTACAAGACTAGAATATTTCGGGAAGCAAGAGAAACCATAAAACGTTGGACAATAACCATAAAAGACAAGTCATCTCAAGAGAATATTTAATATTGAGTTATTATCCTCTAAAATAAGGATTCATCATGGACAGGTGACAAAGAGCACTATAAATAAGAGGGTGCTAGAGCTCATTTGTCACTTTTACTCTCACAACTACATAAGACTAGTGGTGCGAAAGTTTGGAGAGGAAGTGCAGCTGCCACTAGGATTTTGGCTTTTGGTTGGAATTTCTCTTGGTTATGGTTTGGACTTTCTGCTTGGTTTTTGGTTATTCTTACTTGGTGCGCTACCCTTGGAGAAAGGTGTGCTACCTTGGTTGGCTATTAGTCTGCTTCCAGAATTATTTTGTCTGTCAAGGTTAAGGTGCTCGGGGGTGGCCTTTGTGCCTATGGTTGGGTGACAATATTGCTATATTTTCTATGGAAAAATGAGCACATCTCTTTATTTCTCATAGGTTATGGGCCCACACTATCTTTAGACAGTCTAACCACTGGAATATAAATTGGGAAGTTATTTTTTAAGCTCGTTATGGCACCATTTATAGTTGCAACGAGTTTTTCTGATTATGTAGTTGCAACAAACCCTAACCCTTGTGTTCAAGCACTTATGATGAAGCATTTGACCTAATTCCTTGAGATCCTAGTGTGCCCTAGCCTAGTGCACCTCTTGGTACCCTCAACAAAAAAAAGTGTCAAGTTTAAATTTTTGGTCAAAGTCAAAGTTTGACTGATCAAAGTCAAAGGTTGACTAGTCAAAGTCAAAGTCAAAAGGTTGACTTTTGGTCAAATTGATTTTGTGGTCAAAGTTGAAATTTTAGAGTTTTTAGCTTGTTCTAATCATTGAATATTCTGATTGAGTTTCTAATCTCTTCTTGTTAAGATGGTGTCTAGTTTCAGATTGGAAAACAAGTTGGATGATGCTACAAGGTTTCAAAGGTATGCACTTGTATATGCTATCTAAGTTATATCATCTATAAAAAAATGAGTGTGTTTATAGGGAAAGTACTAGAGATCTTTTCCAAGATGTAATCTTGGATTCGATGCATTTATAAGAACACACACACCCTCCATAGCAGTTGAGGCTTCAAGTTCCAAGTTTGATTAAATTGTTAAGCTTCAAATTTGTGTATATCAAGGGTGATAATTGCTACATTACAATTTCTGAAAGAAATATTTGAAAGATTCTATTATTGCTAGGTGCAATGAATACTCGACTGCATATGGATAGTATTTATATAGATGTTTATTTTACTTGTTCGCAAGTTGAACTAACATCTCCTCTAGATAGATATTTCTTGTTTTCTCTTGTTCTTGTTTCAGGCAGGTATTCTTATGAAATATGTTTGATGAAAAATCCTTGAGGAAGTTGTTATAGAAGAAGTTTATAAGGATGACACAACTGCCAGATGGGAAACAATAAGAAAATATAGAAACAAAATTAAAGAGAGTTAGAGGAGTCAGGCTCAAAGGAAGTCAAGAATCAAAAGGAAACCAAAATAGGTTTGTGACACTTCATAGAAATAAAAGAGAGATGCAACAGACGGAAGCATGGACTCTCTCAGATGGAGGGAGTTGATCACAGAATTCCAAAATAAGAGCATGCATATTGCTCATTAGGAGGGAGATAATCCCCAACAATATGATCCATTGAAGAAGAATTTGTAAATACTATGAAGTATATATCCATTTTCTTCATTGGAAGTAGTAGTCATGATAAGAAGCACATGTTTAAATTGAGTGTAGAAGAAGTCTTCTTCGAAAAGAAGCCTTGAATATCCTTAGGTTTCCATCTACATTTATGTTCCTATGGAGGAAGGAAAAATTTGGAGCCTTCAAGAAAGAAGGGCATGCAATCTATAGAAGATTCCATGGACTCAAACATTGAAGAGAAACATGAGGAAGAAAATGAGTATTCCAAGAAAGAAAGAAAAGTTAGAACAATAAATTGAACTAGTTTGAACCCATGAGAAGAAATCAAGCAGAAGGAATGGAACGAAGTTGTGATGAAGAACAATGTATGTGAGAAATTGTGAAAAAGACTTGAGCATTGATAGATACAAGGTGAGACTCAGGGCTAGAGGGTTCTACCAGTAGGAGGGAGAAGACTACGATGACAACTTGTTCTAGTAACTAGATATACCTCTACATGAGCCATTATATCTCCTGCGGTATCCATGGGTTGGAGTTTACATCAGATGAATGTAAAGATTTTTCTTCTCAACAGAGTAATTGAAGAAGAAGCATATGTAGAGAAACCTCAAGGTTTTGAGGTATACCAAAAAGAGACCCTTGTATGCATATGGAAGAAGACCTTCTATGGATTCAAGAAAACTTGGTGCAGAGCCTCTCATCTACAACATAAGTGTGGTGAAAAATTCCTATGACAGAGGAAGTATATTGAAATGGTTCTTCAAGAAGTCTAGATGATGGATTCAAATCCATGGAAAAAATCCCATGATGACAGATCTGAAGAAGTTGAGAGAGTCTAATCTAGTAGACCCGTCTCTGTATCGACAATTGATTGGCTCATTAATGTATTTGGAGAATACTCTGTCGGATATTTGTTTTGTGGGACATTTAAGTTATGATATACAACTACATGGATTTATCGATTCATATTGGGTAGGGAGTGTAGATGACAGAAGAAGTGCTACTTGGATATGTTTCATTTTGAGCTTTGCCACGATGGCATGGGCTAGTAGGAAACAAAAGTCTATTGTACTTAGCATTACAGAAGAAAAGTATATTGCAACTTGTGATGCTTGTACGGAAGCAATGTGGCTCCATAAGTTGGCTTATGGACTTTTTGATCAAGTGTTGGATTTGAGCGTGATATATTGTGATGATTAGATATGTGTGAAGATTTCAAAGAACCCAGTGTTCCATGACAGGTTGAAGCACATTGAGATCAAACATTATTTTCTCCATGATAAATTCTAGAGGGGAGAAGTGGTTCTCCAGTATATCTCCATAGATGAGAAGATAACAGATATTTTGGTAAATCCTCTTTCCAAGATGAAAAGTTTGCGTACTTAAGGGACAAGCTAGGGCTTTTGGACACAACTTCCTTATTGAAAAAGGAAGTGATTACTCCCAGGTTGGGAGGGAGCACTGATATGTTATTGATTTATGGAAAATTATTTTCCAGTTCAAAAAATGGTCCAAGTTGGACAATTCCTTTCCATTTCATAAAGTGGTTCGATATTTCTAATAGACGGTCATTTTCCAGTTCAGAAAATGGTCCATCTCAGACTGTTATTTTCGTAATGAAAATGGTCCGATAGATTGTTGATGTACTATAGACAATGATTCCCCTTGTGACCAGTGTGGGGGAATGGTCTAGGAAAATAATTCTTCTTGGCAGTCACTATGAGTAGTGGTCAAGTAGAATGGTTTGCCTCATCGGGTAGTCATTCTTTTGAAGTTCATAGTTGTAAGCAGTTTCGAATAATGGTCTATTTTGGAGGTTGGTGCAGGACAACCATTTCCATATAAAATGGTTCGGATAGTCATTCCCTAGGGCAGATTCATTCTCTCCAAGTTTCACTATGATTAGTGTCGGAGGAATGGCCCAGTTGGGTGAATGGTCCAGGTTCATCAATCAGGGACAGGCATTCCCTAGGTAAGAAACATTCTCTCTAGTTTGCACTATGATTAGTGTCAGAGGAATGACCCAGTTAGATGAATGGTCCAGGCTCATAAATCAGGGACAAGTATTATTGTATGCTTGGGAAGAATAGTCAAGATATCCCATGGATGATGGTTTACTTTATGAGGGCAGATGCTCTTCCAGATATCACATATGTGAGTGGAAGAATGGCATATATGACTCAGTTTGTATCATGATATTTATTATGTAGGTTGATATCATACGATATGATTGTTGTGGAGATTGTATGTCTCTAGACAGTAGTTGTATGCTACTGTGGTGGATGTGTTCCACTAGTTATGACTATGTATCACTGGTTAATAGTCGTGTGCTACTAGAAGTGGTTGTGTACCATTAGATAGTAGTTTTGTACTACTATGGATAGACACAGTTGTGTTCTATTGGATGACATTGTTCTGAGTGCCATGAATACTACCACTAGTGTTGGAGTTCATTTCCAACTAGATGGATAGTCGATGTGATGGTGGACAAAAATTCTTCAGGCGAATAATGGTCCAAACAGTAAATATTACTGGTGGAGAAGAATTCTCTCTCCGGAGAATGGTCTAGGTTGACAATTTGTTGACATATCATGGACTGGTATTTTCCTAGTGCACAGATTGTGGCTCAATCAGGAAAATGGTTCAAGACCGATATTTTCTAAGGCACATAGGTAGATATGGATCTCTATGGTACATATGACCTGATTAGAAAATAGTATGAGACTGGCATTCATGTAGGAATGGTCTCTATAGCCCATGGCGTGGATTTCATCATCTGTTGGGACAATCATTCTTCTAGGATGTATGTCAAGATTAGAAGAATGGTCCTTGTATCACTCTATGAAGTGACTGACTTATTCATCATTATGACCGATTACTCAGGTAGAGTATGGCTTTGAGAGCTAATGCAATTGATGCTATCATATGATACTCATAGTGGTGATGTTACTGATGAATTGATCTATGTGATCATGATATAGCATATGTGGCTATGATGATGCTACTAGTTGAATGGTTTGTTTGTGCTCAAGACCATTTCCTTTAATACCTCCCTAGGTAGGAGGGAGTGTTGATATTATGGTAGTTGCGGGAAGTATTATCATCCACATGTAACCTTTGACAAGACTAGAATATTCTAGGAAGCAAGAGAAACCCTAAAATGTCGAATAATAACCCTAGAAGACAAGTCGACTCAAGAGAATATTTAATATTGAGTTATTAGCCTCTAAAATAAGTATTCTTCCTGGACAATTGACAAAGAGCACTATAAATAAGAGGGCACTAGAGCTCATTTGCCACTTTTACTCTCACAACTGCATAATACTAGTGGTGCACAAGTTTGGAGAGGGAGTGCAGCTACAACTGCTACAACTTGGATTTTGGCTTTTGGTTGGACTTTCTCTTGGTTATGGTTTGGAGTTTTTTCTTGGTTTTTGGTTATTCTTGCTTGGTGCGCTACCCTTGGAGAAAGGCGTGCTACCTTGGTTGGTTATTGGTCTACTTCCAGAATTATTTTGTCTGTCAAGGTTAAGGTGCTTGGGAGTGGCCTTTGTGCCTATGGTTGGGTGACAATATTTCTATATTGTCTATGGAAAAACAAGCACGTCTCTTTATTTCTAACAAAATGAATTGGATATTTTGCGTAGACACAATTTTGAGCCCATCCTCTTTGAAATCCACGCGGAATATTTAGCACTAGATACATGGACACATTTTGCACAAAACAACAAAACATCATTAGTTAAACGTATTCAAGGCATTCTAGATAATTCATTAAAGACTTGGGAAATTAATTAAATTATTATATTTTCTCTTTAAGCTTAAAAAGTGGTGGAATAATATATTTTATGGATTTAAATTTAAAGGTATTTCGAGAATATAAATGAGGTGGATGGATGGATGGATATTCATTTTAACAATGAAATGAATAATTATTTTTTAAGTCTTAACAAAAGGTGTTTCATAAACATGGCCTCAGGGAATATACAAGGGGTGATAAAGGATATAAATTGGCGTGAGTAATTAATGGAATGATTATGGATGGGTGCAAGATTTAATTATGGGTATGGAAATAATTAATCATAAGAAATGATGGTAAGATTTTAAGAGTAATTATACTTAGTGATTTCCCTTATCTTTAATAAATTAATAAGATACCAAAAACACATTTTTACCTTAGTTGTGTTTACCATTGCAAACTTACAATTGTGTCCTATCCTTGAGGTTGTATATAGGAAATGGAGTTTGACGAGGGGCACTGCAAATACATGGAGAAGACTTTTGATCTGCAGGAATCATCATCAGGAAAATTATTGTATAATCATCCTTTTAATCACTAAACTTATGGAAAATTTATGTATTAACCACATAGGATGAATAACGAGAGATAATGGAGGTTTGTGATGTAATTAGGGATATATTATTGGTGAAATGTGGGGAAAAGGTGTAATGATGAGTGTATTTATATGGCGGAAAATATGACAAAACTGGTGCCCAACAATAGTATCTCAAGGAAATTTATTATATCAAAATTATAGGAGGAAAGGTTTCTTTTAGCAATGTTTGAGATATGGTTTTTAAAAATGTGTTTAAAGGAGAGAATTATTATATGTTTTATGGACTTTATATGTTAATATGGTGTTGATGTGTAATATTATATTTTGAAAAGGTGTTAATCTTAAAAGTGGTATTAAATTTTAAAAGGGGAACAACATTTTTCTTAAGGGAGACATTGGTTTATCCCTTGTGGTATTTTTAACAAGTGTTTCACAGGGACCCTCATGCTTCATGTGCCTCCACACACACACTTTACATTTTATGAATTACATTGATAGTTTCAAAGTACCATGGGTTCCTTTGACAAGTATCATAAATTGAAGACAAAATCTGATATTTTGTTCTTTCTTGAGTGGATGATAAGGACAAGACAATCGAGAACATGCATGACCTAATCTAAGTCCTTATTCAAGAAGTCACCGAGTTAAGAAGTAATTGTTGCGCCTCTTTTGTCATCTTGGTGAGAAAAATAGAGGTGCTTGCAAGCTCAGTTGGGTCTGCTGAGCAGGACAACTGCAAGGAAAAGAGTTAGGGAAAGAAAATAAAAACTACAACTAAGAATTAAACTAAGAGATGCAATAAAAATCAAATTCATAAGCATAGGGACATAGAAATAAAAAGAACCATAAGACCCATGTCACCAATGTTGAGGCTGATCTGTTAGTGAAACAAAGCACCAAGAAGAAAGGGGACTATGAGTCCCTTCTTCCTCCAAGGGAGGGCTCTTGGACCCCCACTAGCTAGCTCTTCTTACAACAAAAGAAAATTGGAAAATGATGAAAGAACTCTTTACAAATCCACTCAATGGTTGAGATGGATTGTCCAATGTAATGGTGCCAATATGCTCTTGACAAGGATGGAGTTCTCAAGACAATAGAGGCAGCATAACATTACTTTGAATTCCTTGAAAAAATGAGGTGCATTCATGGCTTTTTATAGCATTGCTTTGGGTTATTGTTTAACTGCTTTGTAGTGTGAAAAGAGGCCAATTAGGGCATTCCTAGGTCTTTGACCAGCCCACAAGTTGGATCCAGTCCAGATTTGAGGGTCAAATTAGCTTGGGAGATGAACCATAAGTGGGTGGGAGGCCGACCACTCTCATAAATGCGTCGTTTAGCAGGTGCGCGGCTTTTTGCGATAACAGTCGCGCATCGTGCGCCTGTGCGTGATTTCTACATTCATGTTCTGCGCATGCGCGTGCGCGCCCAATGTCTGCATAATGCTCTTCAATTTTCACTACTTTGCATAGTTTTTTGACCTTTTTTGAATGTTGTGGTATTAATTTAGGTCCATGGATGACTTCATCACTGTTTGACGATGCTGAGTTCTTGTAACCATGTGCGGATGAAATTTCAGTGATAACATATGCCCCTTGATGGATGAGGTTAGGAGCATAGGTATAGCTGAAATCCATCAATGTTTCTTCTACTGAGAATGTTGTTGTAAGAGAGAGCAATAGTGGGATCGTCCAGAGTGATCCGTTGGAGGAAAAAAGGAACCGGTAGGACCTGACCTTCCATGAGGTGTGTAAAATAGAAAATTGTGTATAAACGAGGCGGGCATGCCCCATGCTCGTGTCATGTAACTCTGAAAAGATGACTGAAGTGTTGGTGTAGACAACTGCAGTGCCCTCGGGGGCGATCGTGATAAAGGCAGAAGACAATTCTGCAAATGAACATACTCTGAATAGTAGGCAGTGATCGCGGTAATAAGTAGCAGCGATTATGTGGGCATTGATAGCCCCGCCAAGTTCAGAGGTCTTCGGCAAATGAAAGAACTAACTGCAATAGTCACAAAGTAAGACCCACTGTAACATGAGAAAGTGTTGGCGTCGAATGTTAGGGGGGTCAATGAAAGCAGGGAGTAATGGTGTTTCACCCAGTGTCGTCCGAGATCTCTCATTGAATGGATAATGAGAATCAAGATACTATCGCCCTTCTAGAAACTGTACTGATGTCGACAAAAAAGGGGGACGCGACTCCCAGAAGCAAATGGCTTCGTGAAATCTACTAGGTGAGGTGAGGAAGTGGAGGAGGTACATGGACGAAGTAAATATGTGGGAAGACTCAAGACTGCCCTTGGTTGGATTATGTGTGAGATAAAAAGTGGTTGCAACCGTTCGATGAGGTCGAGTGTTAGGGGGACGACAAGACCAGGGATAAGTTGTGCCAGAGGCGGGACAAGGTGAACAAACTCATAGGGCAGAGGTAAGTGTCCTGTGGGGTACTCTGAAGATATGCACGATGTCGGCAAGGGTAGATGATAAGTAGTGCTCCAACCAAGGGTGACATGGGTTGTGGTTGGCCAAAAAAGGAAAGTAGGTCGCCCAAAGGTGGCGACAAAAAGGGAATGTAACGACTAGAAATAAAGGCGTTTGTACAATAAATAATGAATAATTGGGGAGAAGTGTACAATGACAGAAACGGGTGCCCCAGTGTGATATGGGTGGCCCGTGTAGGGCATAATTTGCTCAGAGAAATGATGAAGGGTGGGGGGCCCATTGGTGATTTTCTGTATGAGGTAGGTGAAATGAAGGTAGATTTGCAGATGGGCAAACTGATTGTGGATGAAATGGAGGGTTCATGATACTGTGGAGGTGTAGTAAAAAAATAGAACCGTGAAGAGATAATCTAGGAGTCAGTGTGGGAAAGCTAGCAAAATGAGGAACATGATTATGTAGTTGATTTGCGACATGATGAAAGACTATCGAGACTCCCATCCCTAAAGGGTTTTGAAACAATAGCATGAGTGTCAAAAGTGCCAAAAGGTGCTATGAATGGGACAACTCATGTGGGTAAGAATGCTACCGGGTGACAGTACCGAAGATGCAAATGGAGGTGTGGGTACTGCAGAGCCGAGAATGGGGATCCTAGAGGCAAATGTCAGAGGGTGTGACTGGAAACATAAGTGCGATACAGAGGGAAAGACTACATGCCAGTGTTGAGTATATACCTGAAGGGGTTGTGCCGATGTATGATGATCAAGTACCTTCACACATGAAAACCAAATACCTAACGTGAACAATATTTGAAGAGAATCGAAGATATGAGCATGTATTTGATAAGCGTGAATATGCACATGCGTACCTGACCAGGGTATGAAAAAAGGTGCCTCGGGGGCTTAGGATGAAAAGAGGCCCAGGGACTGTTGTGATGTAGATGACGAGATGTTGATCCCATGGCTGAAGACAGATCGAGAAATGGACACCGTGGGCTCCCAGAATGGTGAGTGGAAGTTTGGCAAAAAGGCCTATATATAGTTGTAGGGCCCACATTGCCACCTCATTTGTACCTGCTGCGATAGTGATTGGACGAGCAGTTTTCAGAGGAGATTTGGAGATTCGGGGAGGACGAGGCATCCGAGTGGTGATTAGCGAGCTTCAGGTTAGTGGTCTAATCATCCTGTGTAGAAATAGAATTTCATTTTTTGGGCAGGGGCTGTACGGAGGGTCGTACAGAGGGATTTTGGGGATGTGGGCCCCACATGCGTGGGCGATCTGAAAGTAGGCGCGCACACGTGCGCACCTACTCACCAGATAGACGCGCATGGGGGCACTGGTGAGGGAATAAAAGACGCGCACTATGTGCGCGCCTGCCTATTGTACAGCTGCACATTTGTGCGCGGCTGTGTCGTGGATAGGCGCACACCAGTGCACGCCTATGTAGGTAACAAGCGTGCCTGAGAGCGCGCCTATGGAGGTAACAGGCGCGCCTGAGAGTGCGCCTGTGAAGCTAACAGGTGCGCATACGTGCACGCCTGTGTAGTGAATAGGTGCGCATGTGTGCGCGCCTGTGGGTTGAAACAGTTGTGCCTTAGAGGCAAGGTTGATGGGTGTAAAATTGATCTTTGTGATGTTGTTGATGGTCTCGTGGGCTGATATAAGACTCTTTGTTGTGGCTGCAGGTGGATAGTTTGTATGATGCCAGTG
>SNQJ01S0017702.1:3197-22984 GCA_010110895.2 Picea sitchensis
CATAATGCTGCGAGACTGCGTCTCTATTTTCCAGTGACCAAGAATGAGGGTTACTCTCCTCCTTCTCTACTATCACTCACTCTGTGTTTTCCATAGTTCTCTTCCTCCCCTCATGTGTGCCCCTTCTTGCTTCTCCCTCACACATTTTTCCTCTTGCAAGGTTGTGTGAGGCGCGATTTCCCTCGCATTGGTCAGGCCTGAAGGCTCTACGGATGGGCGGTTCACACCCCCCCCCATCCCTCATTACTCACAAGGAGCCATCCACCTACCAATCCGAGCGAGTCATTTAATTTGGGGCCAGCGAGCCGCTCTTGGTTCTCCGGGCTAGTGAAGTCCAAATACGGTATTGGTTTCAGTGGAAGTTAACACCACCTTTCCAGGTGCCTTCCACCACCTTTCTTCAGCCATCGTGGTCTCTTTTTCAGAATATCCCCTCTCAGCAATCCTACAATATATATATATATATATATATATATATAATATTATTCACATTCATTGACCTTTTTCACAAGGTCCATTCACATCACGCATTCACATTTTTGGGTTTGCCACAGTTCTTGGCCAGTATAGTTATTTTTACAAACTGGGGGAAACAAGGTGTTACAAAATTATGGCCAGCTTTTCCTCTACAGGTTGGAAGGTTTTCACTACTAAATTTTGGTCATTCCAAGGTAGAAGCTACAACATTAGAGGATGTTAAACTGTTGGACGTCTAGCTCAGAAGGCATGATCCATATCAAATTGTGGGAAATCACCTAGATAAATTAATATGAAAACATATGAGCATGAAGACTCCCCCTATGATGACATATTCAAAGGAATCAGAGTTTATGAGGAGGTACTAGACAGAGTCCAAGTGTTACCCCCTGACCTACAGGACATCTTTTTCACTTTCCAAAAATAAAGACGAAGTGGGTTTCTCAAGATACTACAGGGAGAATCGATAATCACTCCTTCAAAATAAGTAAGTATACCTCCAGGTTTTGAACCAAACTCCTTTGGTAAACAGACTACTGAGGAAACCCCAAAGAATCTTGAAGTGTCTTCACAAGGATTAGAAACTTCGCAGGCAGAACATCCAAAGTCTGAAACAAAGTTTAAATTCGAGACACCTCTAAAAAATAATCAAATGATATTTCCTTTATCATCAACTACTCCTGTTGATACCTCCAAAACAATAGAAGGAACATAGTTCACAGATTTGGGTAGTCCTATTAAAACATTAACCCCTTTACAATCAAATTTTGGGACTCCCAGTCTCGAAGTTATATACATAAGCAATATTACTTTGATCTCTATTGAAGAAATACCTTCCTCCGACTTCTTTTTTAGTAAGAAGAGGAAAGTTATGGTGAAACAAGAAATGCACCTGAAAGAAGGTACAATGGTCAAAAAGCACAAAGTATTATTAGATGGGAAAATTTTGGAAGATGAAGATTTTGCTACAGAGGTGGCAGGCTCTTTGGGAGATTTTGCAATGGCCAACTTATTCTCTGTTGATAATCTGAAAGAAAGGCTAAGACAGAGAAATTAGATGATAAGTCAGTTGTGAGACCAAATAAAGAATACATAGAATAATAGAAAAAGTGAGGTCAGCAGAGGACTTGAAAAGGCTAGAGCTACTGATAAACAATAAATCCAACTACTCAAGTCCAGTCTTGTTCAGCAAGACGAGTTGGTTAAACAATTACAAAACAAGGTAAGTTCCACTGAAAAAATGGTTGTAAATATAGCAGTGTTTCAGGCCCAGGAACTGGAAGTGCATCAGAAGCTGGAAGCAGCACAACAAAGCATGTTTTCTAAGGTAGGGATCATCCAAGATTATTTTCGAGAGATGGTTCAATCAATGGATAATATTGGTTTCAGAGAAAAAGGGGCTACTCTAGCCAGAACCACCTTTCAAAAAGTAGTAGTACCTTCAGCTAGAGAAGAGGTACCAGTAACTCCCAGATTGATTGTTGCAGAACAAATCAGGGGTGATATAATACTAAAGACATAGGAGGCCAATATAGCCGAGAGTAAAAAATATGGCCAAAGAAATAAAGGAGGATTGTGAAGAGACTTTTGATTTGCTAGATAATAAATCACGAGGCATTGAAAAGGATGATTGTCCTGGAGTACTAGGACAAATCAATGTTGTAAAGCATCAACTGGACATCAAAGAAAGTTTAAATGAAGCTCAGATTGAAATTTCATAGTTGAAACAGGTCGACGTCACTGAAATGGATAGATGGTTGGTAAAGCCAAATTTACAGTTGTAGTCTATAAATTTTGAAGATAAAAGGATTGAAGATAGGTTGTCAAAATTATAGAGAAAGTTGTATCTTTTTTAGGCAAAGGATGTGACAGAGCCTTCAAGAATATTAGTACAATTTCTAAGTAGGTGCATCGAGTGTCTCGAGCCAGGTGAAGGAAGTAATTCAGAGAATCAATGAAGTAACACATGCATGTCTGTTTAGCCAGTATGAGAGAGAGATAGAAAGTAACAAAGTGAAATGGTTTAAGTTTTTATTCTGTAACCGTTAGCACCTAGGAGTAAGGAAAATTCCAACCGTCTAGGGTTGGTAACCTTTTTTATAAATATAATTTCAAAATACTTTAAAAGGGATTTTTTTAGCCAATTGTAATGGAGAGATCTCTCCTTTTTTAGAATTAAGACAAATGCAGACCAGAGACTCCATATTTCATCAATCTTGAGTTATGTGTTCTCATGTTCTTTCAGATTCCAACATCTTTATTTATAAGTCTTTGATGAATGTCTAATCACAACTTAGTACAACATCTATTGTGGTTATATGCTTATTTAGTTATCTGATTGTTTACAGATTTTCCTTTGTATTAGCTATTAGCAAATATAAGACCTGTGAGTTAGTTAGATTACCACATTTGATGCTTCATTAAAGGTGTCACATCCATTTTTATTCTTATGTATCAAAGTGAGATTCTTTTGTGATTGATGTCTCACTTTGTTTTAACAGCTTTATGGTTTCCTCTCATCACATTCATTATTTTCAAATTTGACTCAGATACGGAAAAAGACCTCTAAATTGTTATACCATTAATTCAATTTCAGGAACTTTTCTCATAAAATTGAAATTAGAAAAAGAAAACATAAAAAAACAATAGATCTTTTATCTTTATTTTTTCCATAACTGTACCTGTTGCAAGACAACCTAATATTGAGCATGGTCTCACGGATCGGACCAACATTTCTTTAACCCTGTTTAATACCATCTTAGAGACTATTAACACCTAGGTTGAACTTGAACATTCATGGGAAGTGATTGAACAAGACATAAGCATCCAAGGCCATTGGGAAGCTAGGCAAAGACAGCTTAGAAATCAACCATAGCTTCTTTCCCTAAAGAATTGATTTTCTTTTCATATCACAAACACCCTTTATTTTTCGGATGCCTTGACATTATACTTTTAAGCCTTAACTATAAACTCAAGAACAACACTACACAATCTGCCAAAGGTGCAAGTCTACATCGTGTGAATAATGGAGTTGAGGGTGAACACAATGAGACTTCATTTGACAACCGATCATTGAGGTATATCGTTAACAAATGCGAGACAACCTATCAATGATGAAAGTAAGTATCAAGGCACTGAGTACATTCTTACAAGTGTGAATAAAGGATTCAGGGTCGAACACTTGAAGAATCCATCGATCAAGAGAAATTTTTGTATTCCCAACTATCGATGATGAGAGAACCTGCCACTAATGACTGCAAGCCTTTAGGTACTCAAAGGACTCTAGGTATCGTCTCCATAATAGATGAGACAAATTCAATAGAAGGAAACCCACTGAAAGGAGAGAATTAAGGCATCTCTCATCATTTAGCACGAGGTACAAAGCAGGATCTTGATGATTTGGAGGAAATCAAACAAAGAACATGTTCACGAATCAACTACCATGTGTGTCTTTCACATGTGCCAAATGCAAGTGGTACACAAAAAAGACCCTCTGAATAGCAACCAAAGAGGAAAATTATTGACAAAGGTGAGGAACCCACCAATAGGGCTAATGGAATCCAAGACACTACATGAATCTCAATGTGTGAATAGATGTCTTTCCGTTGAACACAAGGGGAAACCACCCACTCAACAACCAATGATGAAATGTCGACTGTTGGGTTCAAGGTTACCTACCAATGAGGAAAGTAAGACCAGGGTGTGCAATAGGACTACAACTTCATGTTATTATGAGATAGACTGAGGGTATGGCCAACATGCAAAGTCAATATTTCTAAGGAATGGTCAACACAAGTTGATAAACATCCTTTGAACAAGAGCATGAGATATATGGAAGACTCTCGCAACATAGAATCAATGATGAAACTTTGAGATGCAGGAGGCATCAATCAAACTCTCCATACGGACTAGAAGAGTAACTAGTCAGAGGAGTAAACTCTATGTAACGAGATCAGCTTCTTAAGGTCATGCTAAACCCAAAATTATGATGACAAGTGGACACAAAAATTTTGTGCTTTGTTCAAAGGAGACACGACTGCTGCCAATATAAGATAACACTCCCATCCCGCCCATATTTTTTTGTTTTTTCATAGTCAAATGAGTGCTATGATACAAAGGAGGAAACGAGTGTCACAAATAAGAAAAAATAGTTTCAGCAGTGGAACATACCTATGCTCAATGCAAGGAGGTGCATGCAGGAGATGGACACTCGGGGGAATGTTTCCTCCTAGGTATAGAGTGTCAAGTTGCAAAGGATATAAACAAGGCTCTGCTTGGTTGAGAATGCAAAACTACGGAGGTAAATGGTTTATAACGCGAAAGCGAGAATCAGAAATAGGCTCAATATTGCAAGCAAGGGCATGAGATGCAATCACAACTTAATGCCAAAAAATGTTATTTTTCATAATATTAGTCTACTTGGTTTGAAAAATGCATAAACTTGCACCAAATAGACGTCCTTTCAAATCCAATTTACGAGTGTGAAAGAGACAAGTTCACTCGGCAATATTTTCGCTTTTTGAAACGAGTCAGAAAAGAGCTTAAATCAAACTCTCTTGGGATTCCTCTAGGTATAGGTCAGCATGTTTATGAGTGAGAAATGAGGTTCAACATAAAGTCACTTATTACCTATAAGGGACTCCCATTCCTACGAAAAAAAACTTTGCATGGGCACCAAATAAAGAAGAGGATCTAACTAGGGTACCCATGTTTGGTAAGTCTCTACGATTTGATAACAACACTCTGGTAGCAGATAGAAGGTTTTGTGTCACTATAAAATGGGTTTGTACCTAAGGCATATGAGTGAAAGTCATAGGACGATGCAAGTGTGCATTATGGAATGGATACCTATCATATATGTTGGGTAGAAAAAATACATGTCCAAAGTTACGAACATGGAGCATAACGTTGAAAACTGCAAGAATCCATGGACAAAACTACAAAAACCAACTCAATCCACTATCGTATTATTCTATTAGGTGAAAATATTATCTGAAACTATGCAAAGTGGGTAAAATTTTTCTATAAATAGTAAAAAAAAACAAATTTACTATACCATTTGTAATTTTTACCTAAATAGTGGATTTTGGACCAAATTACCTCCAAACTTCAACTGGTGATTGTGGGAGCTTTGAGTGACGGAATCGACGACCATCTATACCAGGTAATTCCTCTTCCCCTCCTTTTTCTTTTTAGTGGATTAGATTTTGTATTTAGGTTCCAATTTTTAAGTTATTTAGGGCACAAATTAGAACTTTAGGTGTACACAGGCTATCGTTCATCGAGTCGTGTATACACATGATTATACACAATTGTCTAAAACAAAACATGCATATACTCAGCCCTATACATGATTGTGAACACTGGAGCCCACGTATATGTCTGTAAACATTGTTTTTTAGTGATTGCTAACTCAAAAAATGATTTTTCTCTTGTAGGATGGTGCTAGAGTGGAGGGAAAGGGAACATGAGGAGGTATATGATGTTGCGGAAAGAGATCCAGGGGCCCAAATGGCCTTGAAAATATGTGGGTTGTATAATTTTTGGGCTCTCAAAGGGATGAGGGCCCAAGTGATATTGCTACAGTTTCTCATGGATTATTGGAATCCAAATAGTGAGAGCTTCAACCTTGATGGGAAACCATTAAGGATTGAAATCGAGGACATTTATTTCTTGATGGGGTTGTCGCATCAGGGTGAGGTGGTTAATATCCAAGCTCGGGGAGATGGGAGAGGTATGAAAATAGAGGAATACATAGACGTTCATTGCATTGCAGGGACCGAGAAGGTTGAGAGTCAACTCTTCATTCGACCGATAAACAATCTAAGCCTCAAGATTGTTGTCCTTGTTTTGACATGGATCACAAGATCAGCTTCATTGCACCAGGCATCGAAGTCACTTATGTTCTACTATGTAGAGTGCTTGAGACCCACGATGTACAACTGGTGCACCTCACTACTAGCTAACTTGAAGAGCCAGTTGACAGAATGAAAATAGGGTAGTAAGAGGAACTTCGGGTTCACTTCTATCTTGTGTAGCTTTTTCTTCGAGCGGGTTCCCGGTTTGGGACCTAGAGTTGATATCATTCCACATGGGCCTCATGATACATCCATGGCACGGTGGACCAAGGTGATGAGACAGAAGAGGGGAGGTAGGGTGAAAACACTCTACAATGATGACTTAGTTTACTGGTGGAGATGGCAGTTCATTGCTCTGGATGACTACCCTTATGCAGGGATCGATTTCAGAGGGGACCCTGACATGCTATTACCACCAGGGACCACCTACGGGGACATAAGTATGTCAAAGTTTTTTAAATATTTCATTCTTTTTATTTTTGTATAGGAAAACAAAAATATTTTTGGATGATGTTTAAGTACTAATTAGACATGTATGTGATGCATACATAGGTCACGACATCCAGATGGACTTCCATGACATCGTCAGAGGCACCGGGGAGATGAGGCAGTAGGAGGAGAAGCAGAGAGAGTCCTTCAAAATGTACAGGGAAACCTGTCTCTTTTGACACAAAGGATTATGATGGTTCACGTGGAGGATCTGTCAGAGGCTATGCAGTGGAAGGTGGTAGGCGTGCCCCGAGCTTGGGTGTGACTCTTTCAACGTCTCTCAAATGTTGTAGTTTGCTATCATGACACTCATCTGGCACCACAAGTGTAGATTTCATGATTTTTTTATGATTGGGTGTATATGTGTATTGAGGGAGTTAGCCCCAATTTTGTACTATAAACATCACATTTTTTGAAATATATATAAAAATGTGGTTCTTCGGTTTCATTGATGAGAATGTTTTATTTGCATTAGTTATGTGACAAATGCCAATCTAAAACAAAATTAGCATATGCATCGGATACATAATTAGAACTCCTAGGTATGTGATGATAAGTAATAAAATCAAACTATCATTCCAAAATACCTACCCATAGGAATCATCGGAGTAATGTAGGGTCACGCACACAGTAACTGTCATTCAACTAACATACTACTAACTGGGATTCTAGGTGAACCTCTAAGGAGTGAATTCCATTCAAAATGGCATCGCACAAAAGTTATATAACGACGCTATATTCTGCCACATTATTCGTGGATGGATGTTGATTAATATTTATACGTTTGAGTTTGTATCCTTAACATGCTTGACCCAGGGTTCATGTCTACTGTGGTTCCAAAAAAAATTCTTAAACTATCGGCCCTCTAGGTAAACCAGAAGGTAATGCAGCACACAGAGTGCACTGCACAATCTCACCCGAGATAGTCTTAATGGGTCACTGCAAAACTCAAGTGTTTGCAGTCCAGGATTGAGTGGGACTCTGAGAAGTGTGCGATGAGAATTCTACTTTACTTATTAATGCAATAAACTGTCATTCATGTTTATACATGTAATATAATCAACTCACTCATTTAGGATATAAGAAACTACTTAAAACAACAAGGAAACACATGCATTCAATCACATAACACAGGTTTTACTGTGGTTCACCCCCTCCTCGAATACGTCCACAAAGATCTGGATCTTAAGCTCTTTTATTATAGTAGTTCCAAAACTATAGTGTCATGCACCTTAAAACTCCTCTTAGTCGGGACAAGATCTATTATGAAGTGGACTAGATCACACCAGGCTCCTCAGCCTGCGATCTAACCCTCAAGATATACCCTCCTTTTTGCTCTCCATCTCAATAGCCTACAAAATTAGATCGCATAGAAAAATATTCATCTCTATATCTTGTTAGAGCTCTGGATCTCGCTCTCCAGCCTCCCCTCTCCTTATATGAGACCTAGATATCTCTCTTTATACGTTTCTATCTCATCGATCATTACAATGTATTACAAAAACCCTAAACCTAACGTCGTTAGTTATTCCATGTATGCGTGCGTGATGCTCTTCCTTCTAGCTGTCACTTTCCTCGTGCATGCCTTCCTTCCCAAAATATCCTTTCTTTCCTCTTTGGCCTACTTCCAACAGGCCCCCAACACTAACATGTGGCTCATCTCGAGCCACCTAACCTTTGTGTGCTTTGTCGATCTCCCTGATGATCGCTTGGAACTTCTCCCTAAGCTTTGTTGCTTGTGTTTGAGGCTGCGTAGACTTCTCCTTGAGTGCATCTGTTGTTTGTGTTTCAATATCGTCATTAATCAACCCTACACACTTTGTATGGGTTTGTGCCATATATGTCTTGGCTTCCTCTACCTTTTCAATGACCTCTGCTACTCACTCTTGGAGCAGTTCCATTTGATCCTGGCGTTGTTTTTTCTATGTCTGCGCAGTGGTCAGTTCTGCTTGTAATCTCTCCATTTCTTGTGCCCCTTTTATGTGCTCTGTGATGGACATTATCTTCTGCCTCTGCTTGAGGTCTTGGATAGTTTTTTTTATCCTTTCTTCTTCTTGGTCCCACTATTGGACCTGTTGATCCTCTTCCAAATTCGTCCAGAGTTGTGCTACTTGGTAGAATAAGTCGGTCATTGTGTTGACCTTTCGTTCTATCTCCTTTATCTGCTATGCTTCCTCCTGCTTCCTTTGCTCCCTTACCTCTAGTGGATTGGTTGGTGTGAGATGCTCATAGAGATTCTCGATCTCCTATTGATATTGATCGATTGTCTATGAAATATGATAAATCTTCTCTGTTGTCATGAGTTTGGCTCTCTGCGCAATCTTTGGAATCTTCTCGTGTGCTCCAACCACTTTTTGTTCCAATCCATTCACATGTTCCCTCTCCTCTTTGGTCTTGAGCTTGGCCTGCTCATATATCAATTCCAAATCATCTAGCTTATCCTTTACCTGTTGTAATTTGGTTTTGTGTGTGCGTGCACGAGACTGTACCTCCTGGGTAACACTTACCTATAGTTTATATAGGGCCTTGGTTGGTATACGCAACAATACCAATTGAAATTGGGATAATTCCTTTAGGTTTGTCTCCCCCACGATCTCGTCCATGCGCAACATGCTAGGTGTAACGTGAAACATTGCACTCGGCTATGGTATTATTTGGATGGTATCCCACTCACTTGCTTTTGGTTCTCCTCTTGTTTGTGATTATGATGGGCTTGTTTCTATGTTTCTACCAGCTACCTATGCATTCCCAGTCTGCTTGAGGAGTTGTCACATGTCTACCAGCTCCTCTTGAATTTTGTCCCTGTGGCGCACAACATTCTCAAAATCCTCAAATGTGTGATCCTTAACCATTTGGGATACCATTTCTGCATCATCCTCTGTAATCGTGTATTTTGGAGGTGTTATATGCGCCTTCATCTTCTTGTGAACACCCCCCATATAAGTAGTTGGTCTCTTAGTCGAGTCTGGCTCTTGTGAATCGGGACTTGGTGTAGTCCCCTGCGTTGCCTCAGCCTGTTTCTAATGTACTTAGGGCGCCTGTGTATTATTCTTCTTCCCCGTCTAGACTCCTGTCTTGGATGTCCCCCCTTTATTCTACTTTATTTTTGTCTTGCATGTCCTTGGTTTCTTGGGTACTGAGACTTCCTGGGGCTATGTATGTTCTTGCCCTACCTCCTCAGCATGTGTATGCTCCTGCCTTGCCTCCTCCTCCTCTACCCCTATAGGTATGTCTTGAGTGAGGAATGGAATCCTCCAGTCATCCTCCCAGTCCTTGATGACCATTTCTATGTCCCCATCCATGATGCAATAGCGTTGTTGTAGCCATTGCTTATTGGGGTCCTTCTGCGCTTGGATCCATATCGCATGTCGAGTGTCCTTGAAGTTAGCTATGTCTCAATAGTAGGAAAAATCCTGCGGTGTTATTCTCTAGAGGTTTGTGATGGTCTCCTGTAGGTCGCAAAGGTATCCTTTGAATATAGTTGTGTTCATCCTTATGTTCCTGGCATTCGAAGCGGTGCCAAGTGATAAGTATCTCGCTCCATGATTGGGTTTGGGTCTGGTGGAAAAAAATACATATTTCATCTCCTTCCATCCCATAATGGTTATCATCATGATCAACCATGAATAATGAAATTTTGTCCCTGGATCCTGCGCATCCTGGTAGTCATCTAGAAATAGATTAGGGAGATAAGGGCCCCAACTAATTGTGGTGCCCTCAACACACTATGTTGCAGCTATGACAACCCTGGTCAAGACTTCCTCCTTGTGGCATTTTCTGGGCAGCTTGCAGGCCATGATTTTTTCTGCCATTTTTGTCGCGGTGTCACTGATCCATTTGATGATGATTCCAAGCGTCCCCCTTTCAGTGATGTACTTATTTTTCATCTCCTCGGTGAGTGCTCTCTCCTTTGTTTTTTCCTCGAGAAATTGTGCGGGATCCATGCCCCGTGATGGCAGACCTATGATGTGCACAATGAGCTCTATGTCTATTGAGATGAGCTTGTCCAGCCAAAAATCTTTTCCATGTGTGATCTCCATCAATTTATTGATGCAATTGTTTGCGTACTATCCTCTTCCAAAGTGTGGTAGTTCCAGCAGACCTAAAATCCTAGTTTTTGCCAATCCTACTGCCCACTGGAGTGGTTGATGAAACAGTGCCCCAAAGGGATCTATACCCATAGTCTATAGGTAGAATTTCTTCTCAAACTCTGGGAACTTGTCTGTGTCCATTACATCATTGTCTGAGTACTTTAGTTTTTCTACATATCCTAACAAATATTCTTTTAATCGTACTCCTTCTAGTATGTGCAACAAAACAATTATTGTGGTGGTTGTGTGGTGACCTAGGTACTGTGTGCTTGTCCTTTCATGGTGGTGGCTGACTCGAGGTTCTAGCCTCCATCGGTCGTTCTTCAGAATATTATTTTGGCTAGCTCGTGACATTTTCCACTGCTCCCTCCTGTGGGTGTTCTGACACGGTTGTCTATGATTTCTTTGGCTTGGCCGCTTCTTCTTGATTTAGAGTCATCCCATTGACTCTCGGGGCTTATTCATGGTTTTTGGGTTGCACTTGACTGCTTGCGTCCTCATTCTGTCAGCCCTGCCCCTCTTCTATTCTATAGATGTCCATTTCGGCAAGTGTTTTCTGTTGGGTTTCCACTACTATGGATTTCGGGCTTCCTGGTGTCGTATCCAGTTATGGGAGTTCATCCACACTGACAACTTTTGGCACCTGCTATTCGCTTTCCTATGATTGTGTTTGTGCTCTGGTCCTAACTCTAGATTTTCTAGTAGGATGGCTCAGGTCTACTTGTTTAGGTGTTGCCATGGTGAAAAATTTGGTCATTCTCCAAGCTTAGTAGCCTCTGCAACCTCTGTAAACTCCGCTATGTGCTTTGTATGCTATATCACTCTCTGCCTCTTCAAATTTATTTTTTTTCTCCCTCATCCTTACTTTGTATGGGCGTCATGTGAAGCTTGTCAAAGATGTTACTTTTATGATGGATTTAATGAACCTCTCATTCCTTCGTACTTTCCATTACTCTCCCTCGTTGTCTCCATTTGGCGTGATTAATGTGGCATCCTGTCAGTCATTTACGGTATTCAATTCTGCTTGCCTTTGTCACTTAGTACTTGTTTTGTTGTCTTCACCTTTCTCGCTTGTTTTCATTTTGAACTGACCGTTGGCCTTGTCTTCGTTGGGCTCATATTACTAAATGTGTGTGCTCCTTCTCCTTTCATTGCATTGTTCCTTTGTTGGTGTCGTTTGATGCCCTTTTTTTTTTCCATGCTGTGCGGTGAATTTCAAGTTGTGGGTGGTCGACTGTCCTTGTATAGCTTTAGTCGGCTCCCATTGATCATCCCTCTGAGCTCTATGCATCCAAATTCTTTCAAATTTACATCTCCCCCATATATGACAATTTTTACTTCATACGGTCCTAACCAGTGCATTATGATTTTTTCTCGATGCTAAATGGATTTGTTGTCATACAACAACACTAAATTTCTTTCCTTGAAATATATCTTCTTGATATGTCTATCATGCTAGGATTTGTCCCTTGCTTTCTAAATTTATTGGTGGAACCCTACTAGGATCTTATATTTCTCCATGATCATCAATTGATTCAACATTTCTTGTATTGTGCCTCGTTCTGTCATGTGTGTAATCGCAGCTACACGTAGACTAGGTACCAAAAATTATAATGGCACCACTGCTTCTTGGTCATATAGCAATTTGAATGGAATGTGTCCGATCAACTTCTTTCATGTAGTCTTGTATGCCCACAATACTATTGGTATTTTGAGGTCCCAATCATCCCTGTTGACATTATATATCTTTGTCAGTGCATTCTTAAGGATTTTGTTAAATGCTTCTACTATTTCATTTTCCTGTGGGTGATATGGTGTGCTCTTTTGATGATGGAATTCAAATTATTCATTCATAGCCTTGATAGTTTTGTTAATGAAGTGAGTTCCTTGGTCACTCACCAAAATTCTTGGGCAACCAAATCTAGTGATTACTTGTTCAAATAGAAAGTGTGATGTTATTTCTACACTACAATATTTAATTGGTGTTGCTTATGCCCATCTTGTCAGGTAGTCTGTCATGGTGATAATGTACCTTGCTCCTGTCCTCTTTGCAAGTGAGTTAATTGGTCCCACAAAGTCTATTGCCCATTTTTCAAATACCTACAATGTTACCTGCGGTCACAATGGAATATTGTCCCTTCTATTGGGTTTACCAAACCTTTGACAAACATCGCATCTCTGGCAATACTCTTTCGAGTCTCTGTGAATGGTCAGCCACCATCATCCTACACGTAATACCTTCTGCGTAGTAGATTTTCCTACATAATGTCCTCTTGCTATTCCCTCATGGGCTTCTGCTAACACCCTTGGTCTTTCATGTTCTAGCACATTTCTTTGTAAGATGCTATCTGCGCCCATTTTGTATAAGTGTCCTGCGATCAACTGATAGTTTGTAACCTAGACTACCAGGTTTTTCTTATGCACAGTGTTATATTCTTGTGGCGCAGTACCTGTACTCAAGTACTGGATGATATCTACAAAGTATTCATCAGTGATCTAGACTAAAAATAATTGTGTGTCTGTAAAGTTGTCCTCTAAATTTGTAGGTTCTTCTCCATTTGTGACCCTTGATAGGTGGTCAGGTCCTGCATTCAACTTTCCTGGCTTGACTATTACTTCAAAATCAATTACTTGAAATAGTAGTAACCATCGACATATTATTTTCCCCAACACTAGCTTGTTGACTAGGTATTTAAGGGCTAAGTGATCTGTGAACATCTTAAAATGTTTTCAAAATAAGTAATGTTTGAACTTCTATAGTGCGTAGACCATAGCTATTCCTTCCCTCTCTGTAGTGTTATAGTTTTTCTCTGATTCTAATAGTTTTTTTCTTGCAAATGCTATAGGGTGATCCAAATCTCTCGCTCTTATCTGTGCGAAATTATCTCCAAGTGTTATGGTTGATGCATCTACATGTACATGGAATGTCTTCTCCCAGTCTCTAAATACTAGTATTGGCGTTGTTACCATCTTTTATTTCAGTGTATCCAGAACGTGTTGAAAATCTTCATTCCACTGAAACTTTGTATATTTCCTTAACAGTTTCTCAATTGGTGCAGTATTCTGTGCGTACCCTTTGATAAAATTTATGTAGTATCTTGTGTGTCCCAATGTCGCTCTTAGTGGATGGATTGTCTTTGGTGGTGAAAAATTAACAATTACTGCAATCTTTGCAGGATCTACTAGTAAGCCTTGTTTTCATACTATATGGCCCAATAGTATCCCAAACAGTGTTTTGAAGATACATTTCTTGTTGTTTAATGATATCTGGCACTGCCTACATCTTTCTAACATTAGCCGCAAGACCTCTACATGGTCTTTCAATAGACTATAGACTGTCCAATCATCCAAGTATACCTCTAGAAATTGGTGGATAAACTCCTTAAATGCAACAATGACTACTCTGGAAAATATTGTTGGTGAATTCTTCAGTTCAAACGGCATGACTATGTACTGGTAGGATCCCCATTCTATAGAAAATGTGGTCTTGTATCTATCTTCCTATTCTATCTTGATCTGGTGGTAGCCTGAGAATCCATCAATGAATGAGTAAACTCTGTGTCCTCCTACATTATCCAACACTTCATCCATGAAAGGTGTAGGGAATGGGTCATGTAGTCATGCATCATTCAACTTCCTCAAGTCGGCCATATTCTTATCCCGCCTTGTTTTTTCTCCTAAACTACCATCGAGCTTATCCATTCTGATTCTTCCATAGGTTCTATGATTCCAGCTTCGAGAATTCTATCGATCTCAGCTTTAACTTTCTACTTATATATCGGGTTTAGTCTGCATGGTCGTTGTCTGATCGGTCTTGCTTCACCTCTGAGTGGTATCTTCATTTCTTTTAGCTCTCCTGTTATGCCCTTCATTTATGTAAATGCTGTGGGGAACAGGTCGTTGTACTTGCGCAGTAACTTTGTTATGATTTCTACTATTTTCTCATCCCAGTAGTCTCCAATGCTGGCCATTTGGGGATTCTCAATTGTCTCAATGTTGACTTTCTTCACCTTGATCGACGCAACAATTACTTGAGATTCTAGAGGTGGACCTTCCACTTCTCTTTCATCTTCTGCTTCCTTGATCTAAATATCGCATGGATCATCTTTATCTGGTGCTTCTTCATGTACATGGTAGCATGACAACAATTCTTTTATTGTCTGTATGTTCCAGTGTTGTTCTTTTGTTATGATTTCGACTTCTGGTTCCTTAATGAATATCACCACTCGTATCTGCTTAAGTGTTGCATCTATGTTGGGGTTCTCATGCTCAAATGAGAAAGTGACTGTAAAATTATGTTGTAGTATTTTCCAACTCGAAGTTCCTCTGCGCAGTTCCTGGTTTGTATACTAGTTTGTTGGTGTGCCTTCTAAGGTATGTACAAAATGATGAGGCTATTCCTCTAGGGGTGTCATTTTCCACAGCGCTATGCATTTCTCCAAGTGTTTCGTTGGTGTCCCATGTCCATCGTACTTCTATTTTTGGTTGCTTCATTGTTATGTGCCAAACCTTATGCACAGTAACCGCTTACATTGGTACTAATCCTTGATTATTTCCTTGTGTGCGCCCCACCATATTGCAAATGTGGCCTTGAGTGCTATATCGAGTGTTAAGTGTCTCTGATTTTCTAACACTTCATCCTTGTACTGCACCAAGAATACTTCTATATCATTCACTCCATGGAAATTGGGTGGTTCCCTTATATCCACGCCTACCCATCTTACTACGCGGTCTATTCTTATGCAACTTCTTGTGGAAACTTTGTGTAGCCATTGTTTCCAGTTCTCTAAACATGTATCTAATATTTTCGTACATGAAGTAATGCTCTACCAACTAAGTATCCCATATGCAGTTGGGTTTACGTAATCCTCATTGCGCACAGTTGTTATGTACAACTAGTTGATTTCCTCCAAGTCTAAACAAGTAGGTTCTACGAACCTTTCCCCTTCTGATGGGTCCAATGTTGTGATGACCCTATATTCTCCTGACTCAAATGTCATTTTTCATGTCTTTAAATTGATTATAGCCTGGTTATCAAATGACATATCCAAACCAAGCAATGCTGGATATGGTGTTGTGTCGTCCACTATTTCAATCACTTCAAAGTCTACTTTAGTGCGCACACCATCCAGGTCTACTGTCACTCCTTTCAGGTTTCCATTTGGTATAACTTTGTGTTGGTTTGCTAGTTTCAGTTGAACATCTGAATATCCTAATGTTGGCTCTCCCATACACTGCCATGTCTTCTTTGGTAGTACATTGATTTTAGATCCTAAATCCAGTATGATATCTCCCATGTTGAAATCTCCAATGTTGGCATTCAACCTGAACTCCCTACTTGTTCTTCTCCTTGTATGTAGGTGATTGACTATTTCTTTTTCTAGGTTTCCTTCTGTCTCTATGTTACATATTTCTAATATATTTTGCAATATTTTGATAGCAGATGGATCATTCAATAGTTTTACACATGATTGCAAAAATCCTTTGATTGTATTTACTTGTCCCAGGGGTTGAATTTCTTTGGTATGATCCAACGATGGAGGCATCTTGTAGTTTGTCTCTCCCTTGCTTTGTTGCATAGTTGAAGTTGGCATGGTCTCTTGCTTCATGAATTCTTGTATGGCTTGCTGAAAATTTTCCTTCTCGTTCTACACGTCGAACTGTCTCCTTGGTTCAACATTCTTTTTCACCCACTGGTGTTGTATTGGCTCTTGTCGGACTACGTTGTTTCCTGTTTTGGCTCCTCTACATGTAACTATGTTGATGTTTCATCCTTCATCCCTTGCTTTGGATGAAATCCATTGAATGTTCTGGTTGTTTTGATTCCTTTTTTCCTAGGTATTCCCTAGTAACGTAGGACATTCTTCCGTGTCATGATCCGATGCACGACAATACATACAAGTCGTTGGTCGAAGTGGACATTCTCTTGCATAGTGTCTTGATTGTTGATAGTTGTGACATGCCACTGGTCCTCTACCTCTTCCAAATCCTCCTCTTGCTCTTTCTCCACCTATGTATTCATCTCAATCTCCTCTCAGCATTTTATACTAAGGTGCTTGATTGTACTCTGTGGTATTGTATTTGGGTTGTGTTGTGTTGTACTGTGGTTGCGCGATATTATAGGGTTGTTGTGCAGTATTATAATGTTGTTGCATAGTGTTGTATGGGGTTGGAACTTGGTTATACTATGGTGCGTATTTCCCAGACATCATTTTTGCTTGCACCCTATATGCATATAATGTTCTATCTCTCATCAAATCCATAGTTCTACAATCTTTGTCATCGTGGCCCACTGACTTGCGAAAGTTGCAACATAAAATCTTTGTGACTGTCTGGTATTTCTGCATCATTGGGAAATGATGTGGGTTGTGGCCTAGTTTCTTAGAGATCTTGCACCATAGTCCTCCTATTGGTAATGGATTTGGCATTCCTGTTGCCATATACTACACGAATGTTGGACAGTCGTTCTTGTGGTGTCATTTCGTCCTGCATGTGGTACACCAAACGACTTCTTTTTTGTCCTTACTTGTGTTCCAGTTTAGCTGGAATGTTAAGTTCTTCAAATCCTCCTTTATCTCGTCGATGGTTGGGTCTGTCTTTTGATATTGGTTTTATTCCAGTTGCAGGGCTACCTGCAGAGCCTATGTCTGTGTCTAAAACTTTTGATGTTGCAATGGGTATTTTAAGTGTGGTAGTTGTGAATTGGTGAACATGTGCCTATGCTACATATTAGTCATGAGATATTTCAAATTTCCTTTCAATCGCTTGAATATCTGATCAATATCCCATACGGATTCTCCTGGTTTCTGTCTAATTTCTATCATCTTGTTCATGTACTGATCTTCTGAACTTGTCTTTTGAAACTCATTTATCAACAATTTCTTGATGTGCGCAATCGTTCTGGTTGTCCCTGGTGGATTGTTTGTAGATAGACTCATATACCAATCCAGTGTAAGATCCCTTAGTGTAATCACTAGATGTGAAAGTTTAGTATCTTCATTTGTGATCTGTTTTTCTTCCCAAATATTTTCACAGATAAACAAATGTTTTTCCGGGTCCTCCGATGCTTCTCCTTTGAATTCTGGTAACCTAATGGTAGGATCATGTCATGCCATCCATGTGGTGTAGATACTTGACTAGTTCTTCTTGAAATGGCTCCTATAGTTGTTGTTCCTTGTGTATATCTACTTCATGTTGTCTTTCTTCTACCGAAATTTGGTTGTCTAAACGGAGGTGTTCTCTTTGGTGTATTAGTCGCACATGGGTTTATGGGTTCCACATTGACATTAATATGGATAGGATTGTTGCCTTCTCTTCCTGCTCTTGGACCTCTCGTTTTCCTCTCATATGTTGCGTGCAGGATTTCCTCAATCTTCTCCATAGACTAGAGATCCTCTACCTCCTCTTCATCACTCACCAATCCTTCCCTCATGACTATTGATCTCTTCTTTGTATTCACCTTGTATTGGTAGGGTACTCCACTACGCATGTTTCCAGATATCACCATGATCCTCTTGATCTAGTCGTTGTCCATCATGATTGGGTCCAAGGGTTCCTCCTTTTTTCCTTTATCCACTCCTCCTTCCATTTCTCCTCTTTTTGTTAGTGCTTCCCATGATCCCCCATGCACACATGGGAAGTTTAGTTTTACAACTCCATTGTCATTATGCCTTTGTTGTATATCATTATCTTAATAGAAGTATACAACAATCTAAGATACCTTCCCCAAGGCCCACATAGAAAAGCTTGTTCCACTGCGATATGCGACTTCACCGTATCGATTGCAAATTTTATTATAAAGCCTGCTACAATATTGTTGAGCCAAAACGCTACTGCGTGGGTGAATTTGTTGTTCACCTGCTGTAATACCCATATTGGAGAAAACATCCTTGAAGATTCTTAGTTGGTTTTCCAGATCATGGGAACTCCTTGTCATATGAATGATATCATCAGCATAAAGAAGAATATTGATGACTATACCAGTGAGAGTAGGGCCAACACAACTTGTTGTTTCCAAGCAATCTTCTAACTTGTCAATGTATATGCCAAAAAGGGTAGGGAACAAGGAACAACCTTGTTTGACTATGATATTGCAGTTAATCTCTTTTGACCAGCCCTTAATGTTTTTAAATGTAGCAATAATGTTCTCATACATCCTTATTGCAACAACCCTCACCTCAAGAGACACTTTTATCTCTTTCAGCCTATTCCAAAGGTTTTTCCTAGGAACCATGTCAAAATATTTTATAAAGTCAACAAAACAACAAAAAAGATTGGTTTTAGTATTGCGGAACTCCTATGCAATTATCCTAAAGGTAACAAGATGGTCCACAGTGGAATGATATCTCCTAAACCTGGCTTGGCCTTTATCTCTTTTACCGTGACTTTCTAGCCAAAGGCTAATCTACTTTTCCAAAATAATTCCATAAATTTTGGCTAAAATCGGGCTAATCATAATGGTCATATAATTAGAGGGAATGTTTCTATCCCCATTTTTAAAAATAGGAACAATGAGTCTTTGCATCCAGGGTTTAGGGAAGCCCTGCTTGACTCCTAAATTGAAGAGTTTATGTATGTGAGGGATAAGGATTGGCCCTATGATTTTAAAAATTTCAGCTTGGTAGCCTTCAATGTCCTTAGCTTTCCCATTTGCAAGCCGCTTAACCCCGAACTCTATGTCATCTAAAGAAAAAACTTCTTCCTTTGTAGGGACAATAGGAATGGTGTCCATGGCATTAAGGAACTCGTAAAGACTTTTAAGGTAGGAATTCCAGTCCCTTAAGGGAATCCTATTATTTTATTTAGTATTGCATTTTAGAATTTGGATCCATAACTTCTTAAGATCTAGCTTATATAGTTGTGAAATTTACTC
>SNQJ01S0017702.1:24362-39630 GCA_010110895.2 Picea sitchensis
AAGAGGTTAGGAAGGTTGGTAGTGTGATAAATATTTTGAAAATGAGATATAATATGGGTATAGGCTGGACAATCTAAGAGAAAGTGTTTTTCATCTTCAACCTTCTTAGTGTCACAAAGGCGACACTTTTTCATCCCATGGCATTTTAGGAATTGACCAATGCCCAATTTCACTATAGAGCTCGTGAAAATTTGTTCTTATCTTAGCAATGCTTTTTTTTTCTTATAGTTTATATATAATAATAAATTATATATAGTTTTTATATATAATTTATAATTTATATCTATTATTATATATAGTTTATATTATATATAAACTATATATAATATAGTATATATAAAATATATAAACTATTATATATAACATATGTTATATGTTTATGTTTTACATATAACATAATGTATAACATATAGCATATCTTATTATATGTATTACATATAATAATTTTTTTAGAAGAAACATTTTTCATTATATTAATATTATATGGTAAAAATCAGTATTATATTTATTGTTTCATTTGATACAAATCATGTATTAGTTCTAAATATATAACAGTCTGAGTAAATATGCAGGATAGATAACTCAGAAATAATTCTGTAGAACCAGATTTTCAATTATAAAGACATTACAAAATCTATCGACATGATAGTATCAATATATTTAATAAAATGTCAAAAACAAACCTGGTATAGTATCTCTCATAACCACTAATATAGATATATATGTTGTGTCGGCCTCACATGGCCATCTATCCACTGGTAGTAAGTTAGATTCCCTGCCTGTTCTTGTAGAGAACTTTTGGAAAGAAGATCAGCCTCCTCATTTAATTCTCTGAAATATGAGTGAAATTGATATGTGTAAAGCTTTTAATGAGTTCGGAGATTCTATCTTTCCAGCATTCCAGGGAAATGACTTGTAACTTGCCTTTGTTGTTAAGCCAGTCTATAATAATTCTAGAATCGCCCAAAACTTGTAGATCCAGAATATTAAGTCTGGTAGCTAGAGTAAGAGTAGCTCATACACCAAGTAGTTCAGCTTTGGTATTTGTACCATCACCACAATTGTAGGTCCATGTAAATTTGGTATGGTCTATGAGCTTGATCATACATCTTCCTCCACATTGAAGACCATATTTTTGTGAAGCACCATCAAACCAGACAGTATTCCTACTCTGTTGATAGGTAGACTGTAAAAAGTGCAAAAACAGTTCCTGGAATGTATTACATATAACATATGTTATTTATTATATTACAGATAACATATATTATATAGCATATGTTATATGTAATATAACAAATAACATATGTTATATTATATATAAACTATATAACTATTTATATAATTTATATATAATATATAAACTATATGTGAGGGGTGAGGAGGGGTGATATTAGAGAAAACAAAATAATATATAACATATATATAGTTTATATAATATATATAAACTATATATATAGTTTATATATATTATATAAAAGGGGAACGTGAAACGGATGATTTTTCAAACCTTTGAGCAGTGTCAATGGCGATGCCTGCAAATTTGTTAGGGGGCATGTGGTTCTTTATGTGGGGAGTGCAACTAACTTAGCAAGGGATGGCACTCGACCTCTACTATTTTGGCCAATTGAAGTTTCATTTGTATTTTTGTTTCTTCCTACCTGTCTTGCCTTACCGATATACTTAGTTTTGTGCCAAAGTTAAGAGGATCAATGTAATTAATTTAACCGATGATAGTGCGGGTTCAATCCTTCCTCAATTTTCGTTTTGATTTGAGTTTTTTAAGGGGGTTGTTAGGTCTTCATTTATTATGACAGGAGGTGGCATGTTGTGGTTGGGCTAGTGTTGTTGACTCACTCTCCAATGGAGGAGCTTCTCGATGGAAGTTGAAGTCAACGCCCTTATGGGGGCAACTAACGAAGACATCTAGAGGCAAGCGGGTCTTTTCTCCTTTGCAGATACGGTTGAATTTAATTCCATCTTTAACTCTCTTTGTGATGTGGTAAAGGCTCAGCTATCACCTTCCCCTATGGTTAAGCGTAAGGAATTTTTTTTTCTCTTTTCCTCTTCAGTTGAAAGATGTCTGGAGCTTGGTGCCTCAAAAAAATGAGCAGTTGATATCCCTGCATCTTCTCGAGAGGTTCCAGGGGTGCAGGAGGGTGGTAAAGGGAGCGTGTTTGAGGAGAGTTTTAGGGTTTTCTAAGGGAAAGTTTGTTGGTACAGGCCCTCGAAGGATTAAACATTGGATCCCGAACAGGTCCAAGTGTAAGTTGATGCTAGGAGAAGATATTGGGCTGGAAGACACAATTAGTCTTGCGCTTTGTACTTTGGTGGGAAGATTTTCCTATCGTGCTAGGTTCAAGATTCCCTTGGAAGAGTGGGTAAGATCCAACTGGTGTCCTCTCTTGAGTTATAATCCTAAAGTGGTATACATGACTAAAGGATGATTTGGTTTTCATTTTAAGAGGATCGAGGACTCTGAGATGATTCTGGATAAAGCTTGAAGCTTCGATGGTGGCATTCTGATGCTTAAACGTTGGTGGGTGAGTTTCAATCCTTCACGTGATTACTTCCATTTCAGACACTTGTGGGTGTTTCTTCTGGGTTTCCCTTTACATTTTTGGAATGAAAAGGCATTGGAAGCTATTGGGAACACCCTTGTAAAATTCATTAGAGTTGATGTTGGGGCACTCTGAGCCTCAGTTAAAAGGATTGGTAAAGTTTTAGTGGAAATCGACATTCATGCGAGTATGTTGGAGACCTTGGAGATCGTTTGGCGTGGTTATCATCTGTCTCAAACTCTGGATTATTTAGGCATCCCTTTTATATGCTCACAGTGTCGGAAGACTTGTCATCTGTGGCGAGACTGTGTGGGTTTATCAGAGGAGGAGGTCCCAGAAGGAACATTGTTGGAAAGGGAAACTCGAGTAGAGTCATAAGATGTGGATTTGTGCAGGATTAGTCCGAGAGGTTTTGATTATGCATACTTTTCACATTCAGTGACAGTGGACTCTATTACGAGCAAGCTCAAATCTATTTGTCCCACGCTTTTTTAATCTTTATCTTCCTGGGAAAGAAATGAATTGGATTTTTCTAGTTATTTTGGAGTGTGAGGGGATATTTTGAATAATTCAATCAACTCTCGGGTTCCTTCGGTGCCTAGGGTCCTGACGGGTGCACCATCTGGAGCTTTGGAAGGGAGAGGTTCACAACCTGAGGAAACCATTGACCCTCGGGTGGTTAGTGGATTTCCTTTGGATGTTGTCTTGGTTAATGTCAATACTGAGAGGAGCTCGCCTGGAGATTTGGGTTTACTAGGAGGGGACTCCATTTGTCCGTTTGTTTCTATTGAGGATTTCATTATACTAAGATTTAGGGAACCTGATCTGAGGGATAATGATATTGGTGATGTCCTAGAGTCCCTTATCCCTTGGTACAAAGAGGTGCACTCTTTGATTCAATTACCAAATTTTTGGGGGAGGTTTGTTTACAATAGACCAGATATTGTTGGGGGTTCAGGGATTTCGGGCACCACTAAGGAGACTCTTGGGAAGGATTTCACGTGGTATAAGGTTCTGGGAATGGATATTTCTCTGATAAATACAAAGCTTTGGGGAACCTGATCTGGGGGATAGTGATATTGGTGATGTCCTAGAGTCCCTTATCCCTTGGTACAAAGAGGTGCACTCTCTTATTCAATTACCAACTTTTCGGGGGAGGTTTGTTTACAATAGACCAGATATTGTTGGGGGTTTAGGGATTTCGGGCACCACTAAGGAGACTCTTGGGAAGGATTTCACGTGGTATAAGGTTCTGGGAATGGATATTTCTCTGATAAATACTAGGAGTACGAGGAAGAAGAAAGAGGCTCGAGGTCCTTTACCTGTGGAGACACACTTACCTGTCATAATTGAAATTGGGGCACTTAGAGGCCTGAAATCCCCGGCGAAAGAAAAATCATGATCTTAATCTCTTTAAACATTAGAGGGGTGGGGGAGACCATGAAATCTGCCTCCCTTTGAAGGCTTCTTTGGAGTACTAATCCATATATTATCTTTTTGCAAGAAACCATGGCTGAGGATAAAAAGGCTCGGGCATTTATGTTTTCTTTTCGTCCTTCTTGGCTCACTTGTGTTGTTAGTGTTGTTGGTACTTCGGGGGGCCTAATAGTATCTTGGGATCTGAATATTTTTTACATTACTCCTTTTTTGTGTTGTGGTGGTATTCTATTAACAGGTACTTATTTGGAACTTAATCAACTAGTCACTTTGCTAAATGTGTATGACCCTGTATAGAGAGGAAATATTTCTAGGAAAAGGTGGTTGTGAGGGGTCTTTTGGAGCATAGAAATATTATTTTAGAGGGTGAATTAAACCTTACATGTGATGATGGGGAACTATGGGGAGAAGCAGTGCATATGGATCCATTTTCTGCATTCTTTAAAGAGATTTTTAATGGAGATAGATTGATAGTTTTATCCCCATATGTTTTGGTGCCAACTTGGAGAAATGGTCGAAGGGGTAATGTGAGTATCTCAAAAAGTGTAATGTCCCCATCGTTACGACTACAAGCTACTCTATGCAAAAGA
The DNA here is from genome assembly GCA_010110895.2 of Picea sitchensis. Lineage (NCBI taxonomy): Eukaryota > Viridiplantae > Streptophyta > Pinopsida > Pinales > Pinaceae > Picea > Picea sitchensis. The sequence goes on from SNQJ01S0017702.1 coordinate 28,948, forward strand.
AAAAAAAAGAAAAATTAAGAAGGAAGGAAACAACGATAATTGTTAAGCAATGCAACTTGACGACGACACAAAGCATGCAGATCAGGAAATAGACAACAACGACTCGACAAACAAGCACATCAGGCAACAGGAAGAAACATGTGATAATAAATAGACATATAAAAATGACTACCCGCCCGACACAAGCAAGATAGTGCCTACAAGCTAAAGGACAACACCAACAACTTGACACAATGGCTTGATGACCAGTAACTAGGAAACCTCTACGGCATGCAAAACCAAATGCATTGAGGCATTACAAAACCAAGTACCAACATCAAATACAACGAGAAAACGCCCACATAGGGAAGCACCTGACTCAGTCAAGGTTATCATTTTCCTCTATTCATGAGCGTAATGATCCCCTCAACAGGAATCATGTCATCTCAAGGCGATAGATGTGAAGGTAACCCTGGCGCAACATAACACATCCAGACCAATAAAACAAGAAAAGTTTCAATGCACTAGGAGACCAAAAAAACTGACAAGAAGACTACACCCACACCCCCAAGAAACAGGTCGACAAGACGCAATATGACATCACTGGAATTAAATTATGCAAGCTATTAAATGACTTTGCCAGTCAACCATAACCCATTATCTGTTCAAGATGATGTCTAAGTGCGAAGGAGTGAACTATTAGAAATGTTATCATTATCATAAATGTGTCCCAAATTGTGACCAAGAATGTGAAATATTAAAATTTGTTACTACTATCACAAAGTTATCATAAAGGTGGACTAATACATCTAACAATGATAGTGTTGTCCCATAATAATATTTCATTCCAATCGTATTCAATGTCTATACAAAATAAGAGATAATAATGATGTTAACATTAATGAAATAATGTCATTGTTGTCTAAACATAGTGATATCCCTTAAAACTGATTTCACTATCTTGTAAAACTAAAACTAAATGAATTTGATGTCTTATATCGCTAATTAAAACTGAGACTGTATTGTTATCTTATGTAATTTCTATCATATAAATTTTCTAATTGAAACTGAAACTATACCTCGAATATAATTGTTTTAGTGCAACTGAACACCAGATTATTCACATAACAATAAATCGATTACATTTGTATTTTTTGTGACTTATCAATCCAATATATCACTGGCATGTAAGTCGTTGTCACATAATTCGCAAATTAACAATAAAAATGAATGAAAAGGAAATAACACTATAATCATTGTCTAAATAAAGGATTTATTGTGTCTTTTGAAATTGCTGCCAAGGTATACTATCGTTGTCCTTTTTCATATATAAAAACAAAGTCAATGTAATAAAATGTAGTAGTAAATATATATGAAGTGCAGAGATTAAATATAATCATAATTGCTAAGCTAGAAACTGGAAATCACTAACCATTCATTGCATGAAATCGTTGTGTATTTTCACATGATATCTCATGAAATCGCTAATACATATAATGTTGTTCATTATAAATGCTACCCATGTATTTCATATAATCGCTAATAATGTTGTTCATTGTATACTATAATATTGTTGTCTTATTATTATATAGAATACATATAATAAAATTCTGTGAAATATAATTATGATAACTGTCAAACTTTGTCATACAATCAAGATTACTATCTAACGTTGTCAATAAACATTAAAATCGTTGTATAAATGTGTATCATTGTGTAATACATACATTCTTTGTGTAATATAAGAAGATATATTTGTTGTATACTATATAGATTCACTGTGTATTATTTCGATATAGGTTCGTTGTAGTTCAAGTAATAATGTTGTCTCAAGTAATAACATTGTCTATTAATAATTCTTTGCCACACATATATAAAGTCGTTGTCACTAAAATCACCACAATCTGTTATCAATCAATAATCATTTATGGAAATCGTTTCATAGACATCGTTGAATTATAAAAATGGTAAATCATAGTCAATAGTCATAAAACACAGAGTAAATAATGGCATTCCAAAAAACACAGAGGAAAATACTATTGTTGTAAATGCATTTAAAAAGGAGATAAAAATTTATCAACGAAATTCTGCCAGGGAAAATCACTATGGTAATTGCATGTAAAAAAAAGGGGGAGATATGAAATCTATAAACTCTATATCGTTGTTGAATATAACATTTTGTGTGTATTAACACGCAGTTAGTAACATATGTAAAACGAAGTCAATATAAACATTTTCAATAACATATGTAAAACGCAGTCAATAACATAGGTAAAACGTAGTGAATGTAACATATGTAAAACACCATGAATATGTAAAACACAATCAATGACATATGTATAATGCAGTCAATNATAAAAAAAAAAAAAACGTTGTCAAAATACCAATCCAAGTACTAGGATTCATTACTAAAATCGCAGAGGTGATACCCAACAAAGTGTTGGGGTTTATCATTAAAATCGTAGAGGTTATACCAAGAAATAGCATAGATAAAGCGCAGAGATACTCAACACAAGAAGGTGCAAGGACCAATCATTCAGCAATGAATCAATCAACACAAGGATTCTCATTCACAAGGAGGGCGCAAGGATTAGAGATCAATCAGAAATGAAAATGCCGAGTGTTGGCACATGGGCAGACCCAGGGTTCAACTCTAACAGCGCACCAACAATTCCTAACTACTGGCCCTTTCAGAAACACCTACGGAGAAGATGCAGTCTCACCTGAAGTAGAAATAGGGGGTTGTAGGACACAGGTGTCTACAACCAGAGGAAATGCAAGTGGATTCAAAGGAACAACACACAACAACCTAGTTATTCTTTATCTCCTTTAAGCCTACTACACAAACAATGTCTCAGATCTAACACAATGATGAAATAACAGAATAACAGAAAGAAAAAGAACACATCAATCACACAGAAAAATAATATATACGTGGTTCACCCTCTCCCTAGGTCTACGTCCATAGAACTATGTTTCTTGATATTATATGAAAACATACAGTTCTATCTGTGCACTTAGCTTGTAGATCTCTCTCTATTTCTCTTCTTTTCTCCCCTCCCTGGGCAACCAGCTGCAGGATTGATCTTCACACCCAGCTGAAGATCTTACATTACAAGAATATTCTCACAACACAATACTCTCCTTATGCACAACAATAATCACTTGACCTCAAAAATACAAATCCTCTTCGAACTCGGAATCACCTGATCTCAGGTCCTCTAGACATTTATTTATACATTACAATGACAAACATCTAGGTGTCAAAACCCTAGATCCAAAAACCCTAGGTCTTAAACCCTAGGTCAACTTGACCCGTGTTTTCAAGGCTTCGCCAACCTGTCTTTCCTTCTTTCCCGCAAGGTGCTCCAAAGCAATTGTTGGTGGCTTTTTCCACCTGTTGGTTTTTCCATGATCCATCTTCTTTGCTGATATGTCTTCCTCAATCTTCTCATTCAACGACTCATTTTCTCTTACTTCTCTCCTTCTTTTCTTCTTCTTTGACCACTTCGACCCAATATCAGTCAATGTGCCTTCCGCACAGTTCGTACTTCACCTTTCTTCCTTAATATTCACTTTCTTCCATAACAAAGGGCCAACAAGCCCCCAACACCCACATGTGACTCATCCCAAGGCACTATAGGTCTGAACTTTTTTTTTACTTCGTCTTCATACTACGTGGAGCATCCTATGCTCTCTGTTATGTTCCTCCCTTCCTTGTGCAGACTGTATTTTCTATGTCGGGTACCCAGTTTCAACTACACTTGGTACCTAGACCCTTCTTCTTATGCTTTTACTGAGAGTTGTGAGGGAGCTAGTTTTCGTAGTACAATTTCAACCAGATCCCATTTACCAAACCTTCCTTCCATTCTCCCTTCAATTTCTTCAACTATGCAGCTCCTCCTTTTGTAACATAGACAACCTCATATGGCCCAAGCCAATGTGTCCTGAACTTCCCTAGATGCTTCATGAACTTGTTGTCATATACTAATACCAGATCTCCTTGCTCAAAGGCTTTCTTCTTGATATGTATGTCGTGATAGGCCTTTTCTCATTCCTTCTGTACCTGCTGGTGAAATCCTGCAATGAATCTATCTTCCTCCAGTTCAACCAACTACGCAAGGTTGTATTTCACAGCTCATGTGTCATCCATATCTGTAAATGCTACAATTCTTAGACTAGGAACCAAATATTCCATAGGTACTACTGCTTCGAGACCATAAACCAACTTAAATGGATTATGCATTGTCAGCTTTTTGCAAGTGGATCTATAGGCCCATAATACTGCTAGTACTCTCAAATCCCAATCATCCTTGTTCACACTGCAAATATTCGTCAGCGTTTTCTCTGAGATCTTATTGAAAGCTTCAACTGTTCCATTTTCTTATGGGTGGTAAGGTATGCTCTTTTGATGATGAACTTCAAATTCCTGAGTCAAGGCTTCAATAGTCTTACTAATAAAATGTGTACCTTGATCGCTCATAAGTATCTTCGGGCATCCAAATCTGGTTATGATATCATCAAATATGAATCACATAGTTGTAGATTCACTACATTCCTTGACTACTCTTGCTTTTGCCCATCTAGTCAAATACTATGTCATAGTGATGATGTACCTCACTCCTATGTGCTTTCCTTGGGGGTTGATAGGTCCCACGAAATCAATTGCCCATTTCTCAAATGCTTGTAAAGTTAGTTGAGGTGATAAAGGAATCTCATCTCTTCTGGAAGGTTTCCCAACTCTTTGGCATGCATCGTAGGCTTTGTAGTATTCCTTAGCATCTTTGTGTAACATGGGCCACTAGAGGTCAGCTCTAAGAACCTTTTGTGATGTTGTTTTTCCTGCATAGTGTCCTCCTGTGATTCCTTCATGTGCTTCTTCTAGAATCAATGACCTTTTTTCCTCCATAACGCATATCCTCAAGATCTCATCAGGTCCCATCTTATATAGTTGTCCAACTATAAGTGAAAAATCTGCAGCACAAACTACCAACTATTTTTTCTGAATGATTGTATATTCGTGACGTGCCATTTCTGTTGATAGGAACTGAACTATCTCGATGAAGTGATCATCAACCTTTCTAATGGCCAGCAACTTTGCATCTGGTAGTGTATCCTCCAAACTGGTAGGTTCCTCTCCATGTTCCAACCTGGACAAATGGTCAGGTCCCTTGTTCATTCTCCCTAGCTTGACCACAATCTCAAAATCATATTCTTGGAATAACAGTAGCCATCTGCATATTCTTCCCCCCAACATTGTTTTTTTGACTAGGTATTTCAATGCAGAGTGATCAGTGAACATCTTAAAATGTCCTCCCATCAAGTAATGTCGAAACTTCTGCAATGTGTACACAAAGGCTAAACCTTCTCTCTCAATAGTAGTGTAATTTATCTCAACTGTAGAGATATTTCTGCTAGCAAAGGTTAACGGATGGTCTATATCTCTTGCTCTTTGTTTTGCTAACACTGCTCCTAATGAAATAGATGACACATTAACATGCACATGGAATTCCTTAATCCAATATGGGAAAACCAGAATAGGCACAGTTACCATTTTCTGTTTCAGTGTGTCGAAGCTCTATTGACATTCCTCTGACCATTGGAACTGGAAATATTTATTTAAAATCTTCTCCATGGGTGTTGTTATCTATGCATAGCCCTTGATGAAATTTTTGTACTATCCAGTATGTCCCAGCACAGTGCGCAACTATCTAACAGAAGTAGGAGGGGGTAGATCAACAATGATGGCAATCTTGGAAGGGTCTACCAGCAATCCCTGCTTATACACAATATGGCCTAACAACACCCCAAAGGGTGAAAATAAGATACACTTCTTCATGTTCAGGGAAATTTGACATTGCCTGCACTTATCCAACATTAGTCTTAAACATTCAATATGATTTTTCAATAATCTAAAAACAGTCTAATCATCGAAATATGCTTCCAAAAATTTATGTAAAAATTCCTTGAATGCTTCAACCACCACCCTAGAAAATATGGTTTGTGCATTCTTCAATCCGAAAGGCATCACTGTGTACTGGAAGGAACCCCATTATGTTGCAAATGTGGTCTTATGGTGATTTTCCTTGGCAATCCTGATCTAGTGATAACTTGAAAATCCATCTGTGAAGGAGTAAACTTCATGTCCTCCCACATTATCCAACACTTTGTCAGTAAACGGTGTAGGAAATGGATCATGTAAACATGCATCATTCAGTTTCCTCAAGTCTACACAGATTATGATCTCTCTCGTCTTATTATCTTGGACCACCATAGGGATAATCCATTCTAACTCTTCAACAGGTCTATGATTCATGCTTCCAACATTCTCTCCAATTCAACCTCGACTTTCTGCTTATATTTGGGATTCAATCTGTAAGGTCTCTACTTGACTGGACTTGCATCTAGTTTCAATGGGATCTTCATCTCTCGCATGGGCCCTTTAATTCCCTTCATGTCTATGAACTTGGTTGGAAACAAATCCTGATATTCATGCAGTAGTTCTTTTATCTTATCAATAGTGGCAACATCCCAGTAATCTCCCACATTGGGGAGCTTAGGTGCTTTCTCTATTCCAATATTAAATTTCTTGATTTTGATTGGATGTCCAATAAAAGGTAGTTCGACTCCTGGTCCTTCTATGTCTCTTTGTCCTTCATTTTCTATGATTTTCATATTCCTAGGATCATCGTCTTCATCAGCATTGATATCATAACAACCTTGCAATTTCTGAAGTGGTGCAGTCCATTCATCTTCTTCTTTCTCCAAAGGGAGGTTAGGTGCCTCCTCAAAGACTTTATCTATTACAACTTGCAGATCTTGATCTACTATGGGGTACTAACTTTTAAATAAGAATGTAGCTACAAAGTTCTGAGTCATACCATACCAATCTGCAGTGGTGAGGCACAGTTTTCTTTGAAGATACCAACTAATAGGCGTTGTGTCCTAAGTGTTGATGAACTTATGCACCCACTTCTCTTGAGGAATGTTTCTCCAGACCTCCTCACAACTTCGTACATGGTCCTTCAGATAGCTCTAACCCATGTATCGAACTTCGCACCCTTCAGTTTGTTCTAAAACATGCACTGCCATCAAAGTGCAACATTGCACCCATTCCATGATGTTATTCTTGTGTGTTCCCCACCATCTTGCTGGAATTGCTTTTAAATCTTCATCCAGTGACAACATTCATTATTGTACTGGTACAATTTCTTCAAATTCTGAAAAGAATGTTTCTAAATGATTTAAACCATCAAATGTGAGAAAATTTATTACTTCTGTGCCAATCTAGCGAACTTCCCTGGTCAATCTAGCACACCTTCTCATAGAAGTTGTTGCACAACTAAGAGGGGAGGGTGAATCAGTTGTTACCATGCTTAAATAATTATTCTTATTTTAAACTCTTTGTAGAGCACTTAATGACAATCACAATAATGCAGGGAGGTAAGCAATAGAACATTCGACATCAGTCACACATATGAAATATACAGAGACAGATATTTCCTGAGGAAACCCATAAAGGGTAAAAACATCTTCTTCTTGGTATGATAAGTAATCTTTACATTATGTACATTATCATACATATGAGCTCCAACTCAGTGTGAGGCTACAACCTGTTTTTTGCAAGATGCAACTTGCTGAGAGAACCAACTCTCTATTTTCTCTAGCACCTACTAGAAGGAAGCACCAACTCTCTGGTTTCTCTAGCACCCACTAGAAGGAAGCACCAACTCCATGGTTTCTCTAGCACCCACTATAAGGAAGCACAAATTCCCTGGTTTCTCTAGCACCCACTAGAAGGAAGCAACAACTCCCTAAGTGTTCCAGCACAAACTGGATGGAAGCACCAACTTCTAGTCACACAGGCACCAACCTATAAAGCAAAGAACAATAGTTCTCCCTTGCACCACCCTGCCACCCTGGTTTCTCTGGCTGCAACCAGATGAAAGCTACAACTCCCTGTGTTCAAGCACCCACTTGAACCTCTAAGGAAAATAGTCCTCCCTAGCACCTCCCTACCACCCTGAAATATAAAGTTTTCTATATATAATTTTATCACAGTGATACAATATTTATCAATGGCTTACCAGTCTCATCACTGCTCTGCTCTACCTACATCAGTGTCTTCCTGCACCCCATCCTTATGCTTTATGTTATTCTTCCTTTTATGCTCTGTGCACCATGTCCCTTCTATGCACCATTCCTCTTCTGTGCATCTCAGTTGTTGCACTCTTCCTCCTTCTACACACCTAAATCACTCTCAACAGCACCCAATCTCTTCTCTATTATGCATTTTTATTCTCTCTGTGCATCTTTTTCATCCTCTATTCACAATGCTTCTGCATACTCTCCCCATGTCGAGTTCTCTTCCTGATCATCATTGCAACTCTTCATCTTCTATGGCAGTTAAACCCATGCGTCCATCATCACTGGGTGTTATGCAAAGATTCCTTATCCTCTCTCGTAATCGAGACTCTTCGTCTTCTCTATCACAGTCGAGCTCATTCCCTCTGTTGTAGTTCTAGGCTCCAACGGTCTTACATCTATCAATAGCCTCTATGAATAGTCTTCATGCCATTGGAAGATGCCTTGAGACTCTTCATCTTCTCTGGCGATCACCCTGAAGTCTCTTCGAGTCCTCTAGCAGAAACCATCAGTCGTTGCTAGTAGTTACACTATGAACCTCCAAGAAAACGCATCAACAACTGAATCACCAACCGTCCAAGAGTCATGATTCAGTTCTGCTAACTAAATCGTAACTGATCAATTAATTTTGAAGAGAAACAGTAGCCCTTCGATCAAATTTCCAAGTATCCAACACCGTTGGATTATAAGCACAGGGTCTCGCGTTGATTTCACCATTTTGCATTTCAGCATTTCGGCATTTCTATGGTGAAGAGTCTCGACTCTTCATGTTACGATCATCGAAAAGGAGTTTAAATTGGTCCTAGCTCCTCCCTCTCACATGACCAATGACGGTGACCATAGCCTACACCAAAAGGTGTTTTCTCATTTCGGCATTCCTGTGAAGAAGTGTCTCGACACTCCAAGTCACAATCCCTGAAATGGAGCCAGATCAACGGTCCACAAGACTTCATAATTTGATCCCTTCTTTTCTTAATCAAACGGCTGATGGGATTTCGGAATTTTTCCCTTCGAGTCATCGTGACTCCAACATTATAAAATTCATGATCACAAAATATCCAAAGTGATCAGACGGTTCACATAACCCACTGAGATGGACGGTTGACAGGATTTTGNTGATGGTGGAGTTTCTTCTTGCTATGTAAAACCCTGAAATAGAAAGTTCCGATGTGACATAAACCTGCTGACGTCACACATGGATTGACACGTACCGAATAGCTACCACATGTCACTCTGATTCATGACTTAAATGTGCCTGAAATGTTGAATCAGCTTGACACTTTTCATTGCCTGATTGTGCCACATGTCCTTAGCTGACATGGTTTGCTGACGTGGTTTGTTGATGTGCCTATTTCAGGATTTCGTGGTTCACTACTTCAAAGATTAAAGTTCCTTTGATCTTTGATTTCCTGGTCTGTGAAACTCCAAAATGGAATCTTTGTTGATGTGCTTGTTTCAAGATTTTGGGGTTCGCTACTTCAAAGGTTAAAGTTCCTTTGATCTTTGATTTCTCGGTCAACGAAACTCCGAAATAGAGTCTTTGTTGATGTGCCTATTTCAGGATTTCAGCTTTTCGCATTTCACAACTTCAAGACTCTTGTGATGAAGAGTCTCGACTCTTGACTCCTCCAACTCCTCGTATCTGAAACTTTGAAATGGATTTTAAGTCATGGTTTCACATTTCATGATTTTCTGTCGTGAGTTGCTTCCTTGACTCCTAGAGTTTACGCTTCTGAATGGGATCCAACGATCACTTGTTGAACTTGCCATTGCCATGCCATTATCCCTGTATTGTTGGTCATGATCTTTTCCATCAATGACAAACACGCATACTCTGCACTATCTCTTCTGATCTTATCGAGCTTGCTCTGTCGTGTCTTCCCAAAATACTTCTAGTGACCGCCTAGCACATTCTTCCTGTACTTAAGCCATCATCGTTTTTGTACTTGCCATCAATGACAAGAATACACTGCCTGTAAAACATGCCAACAATCTCCCCCTTTGGCATTGATGGAAACAAAGGCACCCAAACTCTTTTCTCCCCCTTTGACATCAATGTCAAAGAGAACATGCTCCCCCTGAGCTATTGCAATATTTTTAGGAGGTATCAAATATTAAACCAACTCAAACTCCCCCTGACAGGATGGACTCTCTTATTTGAGGCCTGCAAAATATTTGTATCTAAACCAGAGTCTTCTCCTTTTGATTCTTGGACTTGTTCATCTTCAGCTTCCATTGTATCCTCTGTAGAATACTCAAAATTTCTCACCTCTCTTATTGGGACTCCTTCATCAACCTTTTCTTGTCATAACTAGATGACTCCCCCTATCACTGTTCTCTTTCTGCTTCTGACTGCTTTCCCCCTTTGTTCCTAAAAGGTTATCTTTCCCTGACAAGGTCTTTCCTCTTGTTATCTCTACAGGATGTCATGTATATCATTTTGTAAAACAAAATGTTGTTGCTGAGGATGTTGTTGTCCTACTGAAACACTACGTGATTGTAGCTCGTACTTTTCAAACAACCCTTGGATCTGCCCATTGATTCTCATCAATTTCTATT
>SNQJ01S0017702.1:39640-50936 GCA_010110895.2 Picea sitchensis
CAGATATTTCCTGAGGAAACCCATAAAGGGTAAAAGCCTCTTCTTCTTGGTATGATAAGTAATCTTTACATTATGTAAATTATCATACATATGAGCTCCAACTCATTGTGAGGCTACAACCTCTGTTTTGCAAGCTGCAACTTGCTAAGAGAACCAACTCTTTATTTTCTCTAGAACCTACTAGAAAGAAGCACCAACTCCCTGGTTTCTCTAGCACCCACTAGAAGGAAGCAACAACTCCCTAAGTTTTCCAGCACCAACTGGATGGAAGCACCAACTTCCAGTCACACAGGCACCAACCTGTAAAATAGAGAACAACAGTTGTCCCTTGCACCACCCTACCACCCTGGTTTCTCTGGCTACAACCATATGGAAGCTACAACTCCTTGTGTTCAAGCACCCACTTGAACCTTTGAGGAAAACATTCCTCCCTAGCACCTCCCTACCACCCTGAAATATAATTTTTCTATATATAATTTTATCACAGTGATACAATATTTATCAATGGCTTATCGGTCTCATCATTGTTTTGCTACACTGCTCTACTCTACCTGCATCAGTGTCTTCCTGCACCCCATCCTTATGTTTTATGTTCTTCTGCCTTTTATGCTCTATGTGCCATGTCCCTTCTATGCACTATTCCTCTTTTGTGCATTTCAGCTACTGCACTCTTCCTCCTTCTACACACTTGAATCACTGTCAACAACACCCAATATCTTCTTTGTTCTGTGTTTTTATTCTCTCTGTACATCTTCTGCATCCTCTATTCACAATGCTTCTACATGCTCTCCCCATGTCGAGTGCTCTGCCTAATCATCATTGCAACTCTTCAGCTTCTCTAGTGGTTAAACCCATGCATCCATCATCATTGGGTGTTATGCCGAGATTCCTTAGCCTCTCCAGCAGTCGAGACTCTTTGTCTTCTCTGTCACAGTCGAGCTCATTCCCTCTGTTGCAGTTCCAGGCTCCAACGGTCTTACATCTATCAATAGCCTCTATGAACAGTCTTCATGCCACTATAATATGCCTCGAGACTCTTCATCTTCTTTGGTGATCACCCTGAAGTCTCTTCGAGCCCTCTGGTAGAAACCATCAGTCGTTTCTAGCAGTTACACTATGAACCTCCAAGAAAACGTATCAGCAACTGAATCACAAACCATCCAAGAGTCATGATTCAGTTCTGATAACTGAATCATAACTGATCGATTAACTTTGAAGAGAAATAGTATCCCTTCGATCATATTTCCAAGTATCCAACACCGTTGCATTACAAGCACAGGGTCTCGCGTTGATTTCACCATTTCGCATTTCGGCATTTTGGCATTTCCGTGGTGAAGAGTCTCAACTCTTCATGTTACGATCACCAAAAAGGAGTTTAACTTGGTGCTAGCTCCTCCCTCTCACATGACCATTGACAATGACCACAGCCTACACCAAAAGGTGTTTTCGTATTTCATCATTTCAGCATTCCTGTGAAGAAGTGTCTCGACACTCCAAGTCGCAATCCCTGAAATGGAGCCAGATAAATGGTCCACAAGACTTCATAATCCGATCCCTTCTTTTCTTAATTGAACGACTGACGGGATTTCGGCGTTTTTCCCTTCGAGTCATCGTGACTCCAACATTATAAAATTCATGATCACAAAATCTTCAAAGTGATCAGACGGTTCACATAACCCACTGAGATGGACGGTTGACGGGATTTTGGATTTTTGCCTTTCGGGTTTTTGAGACTCACAATAGTCCCTTTCAGCATTTCGGAGTTCGATACTTCATGATGGTGGAGTTTATGCTTGCTATGTAAAACCCCAAAATAGAAAGTTTTGATGTGACATAAACCTATTGACGACACATGTGGATTGATACGTGTCGAATAGATGCCATGTGTCATTGTGATTCGTGACTTACATGTGCCCGAAATGTTGAATCATCTTGACACTTTTCATTGCCTGATTGTGCCACGTGTCCTTAGCTGACGTGGTTTTTTGATGTGCCTTTTTCAGGATTTCGTGGTTTGCTACTTCAAAGATTAAAGTTCCTTTGATCTTTGATTTCACGGTCTGTGAAACTTAGAAATGGAGTCTTTGTTGATGTGCCTGTTTCGGGATTTCAAGGTTCGCTACTTCAAAGGTTAAAGTTCCTTTGATCTTTGATTTCCCGGTCTGTGAAACTCCGAAATGGAGTCTTTGTTGATGTGTCTGTTTCAGGATTTCGGCATTTCACATTTCACAACTTCAGGACTCCTGTGATGAAGAGTCTCGACTCTTGAATCCTCCAACTCCCGATATCTGAAACTTTGAAATGGAGTTTAAGTCGTGGTTTCGCATTTCGCGATTTCTTGTCGTGAGTTTCTTGCTTGACTCCTGGAGTTTACACTTCTGAATGGGATCCAACGATCACTTGTTGAACTTGCCATTGCCATGCCATTATCCCTGCATTGTTGGTCGTGATCTTTGCCATCAATGACAAACAAGCATACTCTGCACTATCTCTTCTGATCTTATCGAGCTTTCTCTACTGCGTCTTCCCAAAATACTTATGGTGCCCGCCTGGCACATTCTTCCTGTACTTAAGCCATCGTCATTGTTGTACTTTCCATCAATGACAAGAATACGCTGCCTGTAAAACATGCCAATAGAAACTTCATACATTTTGTTCTGTGAGTTCTCTAGTGCTTCTTCCGAATTTGATGAGCATGCGATGTCACTTCACCAGCTTAAGTTCCCATCTGCTGTAGGATTAATGTAATCATGTTGTCTTGTTTTCAATTTATATATGTTCTCTAGTTCATAAGCACAGTCTTCTTCTCTAATGGGTTTTGTGTATCTATGAACTTCATCGGGATCAAGAGGTGCAATGACCCTAAGGCCATCACCTTCAAATGTCATTATTCTTTTCTTTAAGTCAACCACAATCGAATTGTTGAAATCCCAATCAATTCCTAACAACGCAAGATAAGGACAGTTATCCTCAACTATCTCAATCACATCGAAGTCCGCAAATGTCCTTACCCCATCGATGTCCACAGGGACATGCTCCAGTATTCCAAAGGGGTTTACTGCCTACTGATTATCCATCCTAAGATTGATAGGGGAATAAATTAATTTAGGTTTTCCCATCATTTCCCAGGTCTTCTTCATCATAACATTGACCTCTGACCCTAAGTCGAGGACCACATAATCTATGTCATAATATCCAATATGAGCATTAAGGTGTAGTTCTTTATTGTCCTTCTCTTTCTGGATACTTGATGTACAACCTTATTCAGAAGAGGAGATATCCTACCTATCTCATACTGTTTGATCAAATTTTGTAGTTCTTTTACATCTCTTCCATCCTTAATCAAATTAATGAAAGTGAATAATAAGTCCATAAGATTTCTTACCTCTTTTCCTTCTCCAGGTGATGCAGAATGATCAAATTCCAGAGGCATTCCACATTCTCTCACTTCTAGTTGTGTCTTTGATGAAAAAGTCTGATCTCTTCCAAATTCTTTTGTTGCCTCTTCAAACGTTTGTTTTTCTTCCCTTGGATCAAACACTTGTGTCTTCTCTGCAGCTCTTCTAACCCTTGATTCTTCTGTAGTATTTTCTGAGGTCGCTCTATCTTCTCCTATAACAACGCCTCCTCTAGTGATAATAGCGACTCTGGGATCCTCTCTGCAAGGTTCTGATGAGATTAATTGTACTTGTTGGTTTCCTCATTGTCTCTCCTGGAGTTTCACTAACAATGTTGAACAATATTCAATAACATGTTCAAATGAGTTGCAGTAGCTGCCAATGGTACAAGGGTTCTGATAGTCCCTTGCCAAATGTCTTGTTTGTGCATAGTTATAACAAATTATCTCACCTCAGCCTTGACCCATACCTCCTCCTCTTCCTCTTCCCCTAAATCCACTACGAGGGTTGAATTTTCCTCTTTGTGGAGAGTTAAACTGCATAGAATTTCCCTCCTGTTGAATCTCTCCTTGAATCCTATATGTATCTATTGACCTTTCATGCAAGAGATCATAAGCCCTACAATCTTTCTCATCATTCCCCATAGATTTACAGAATGTTCAGTAAAGGTTGGTAGGTGTCTGGACATATTTTTGCATGTAATAGAATTCACTAGGGCGATGTTTATTTCTACATACCTCACACCAGGGTAGAGTAACCTTATTCAAAGGGATCAGAGCTCCAAAATACAAGTACTCATGAAATAGGAGACAGTGCTCCTTATCATGGCCCTCTGATTTACATATGATACACCAGATGTCTTCTCTTTTATCTTTTCCCTTTTCTTTCTTCATATCTTCGACCTACAAAGGTAAGCTAGTTAAATGACTCAAAATTTGACTCATACCTGAGTTGGATTCTCCCATAGGGATTGATTCTAGTTTCATGGCGATCTCTAACGCCTCAGCCTGTGAAGAAACCTTATGTTGCATCAGAGGAACTATGATGTGTGGTAAGAGGGAAACAATGAACCATTTTGTGTTCTGCTTGTCTGGGATCTGAAAACTCAACTGGCATGTCAAGGTCTTAAACCTCTGATCAAAATCCCAAACAGGTTCAAATACTCTCTGCTTGATTTCTTTCAATTCGGTAATGCACTATGACTCTGCTTAGGTTTCTTGAATTTTGTGCTCAACGTAGTTTTGATGGTATTCAACAGTTTAGGCTATGCAGTCATTGTAGAAAACTTCATATACCAAATCAGATCGTGGTCTCTCAAGGTAGTACTAAACTGAGCTCTCTTAACTGCTTCTTCATTGACTTGCTTAATACTCCATACAAATTCACATAAAAACCAGTGTTGATTAGGATCTTATGATCCATATACTCTGAAGATAGGTAGTCTCATTTCATCTGCCACAGATCTCCCTAGGTTTCTTGACTAGGTATGTACTGAACTATTGGTAACATTGCTCTGAGTGCTCTCGTAACTATGACTACTCTAGTTACTTAACATTTCTAAAACAACAGGAGGCATAATAGTACTTACTTCAACAGTTAGCGCAGTTCCTAAAGTATCTGACTCTTCTCGGCGAGGTTCTTCATTATTTTCTTCCTCTGATCTAGTGGATCCTGACTATTCCTCGTTCAATAGCTCTTCTTCTTCTCCACTATAGAACCCTTCATCCTGTGTCAGTGGTTCATGATTCATCTCAAATAAGTTCACCAGAGGAACTTCTATGAAGGTTATCCCACTGCGTGTATGTCCAACCTCTGTGTCATTTTCGTTGTCTAAGTTCTTGAACATTAGCTCTTCAATCTGATAAATTATTGTATCTTCAAGAAGTTCTTCTCATGCAATAACATCTTGATCTTCAACTTCAAAAAGTGTAAAAATTTTCCTCTCCATCCCTTAAATAAATACCTCTTTGATTGGATATATGACTCTACTTTGTCAATAGAAAACTCGGTAATGTACCCTCCAATAGTGTTATCAAACTAGTGATCTACTGATCTTGACATGGCGTATACCTAATCTTGGTATCTGTTAATCTGGCTAACCACTCATATAGCTCCTTATGAATTCCTCCGAAGAAAATCTTGTGTATATCGGTAAAGATATACCTTCCCAACCAATCCTCTGTACTAATATTAAGGTTTTTATTCTGAGCTTCAACGAATTCCTTCTCTTGTTCTTCTATCCACTTCTGAATCTCTGTCTTTGATGGAAACCACCTTGACATTCCCTCAAGAAGATCCTGGTCCCAGCAATGGAACCATTTGTTGGAATAGGGGCAAACCCAGGGTTCAAATCCAACAACGCACCAACAAGCCCTAACTACTATCCCTTTCGGTAACACCTACAGAGTAGATGCAGTCTCACTCAAAGTACAAATAGGGGGTTGCAGGACATAGGTGTCTACAACTAGAGGAAATGCAAGTGGATTCAAAGGAACAACACACAACAACCTAGTTATTCTTTATCTCCTCTAATCCTACTGTGTGAACTATGTCTCAGATCTAACACAATGATGCAATAACATAATAAAAGAAAGAAAAAGAACACGGCATCAATCACACAGAAAAATAAGATATATGTGGTTCACCCTCTCCCTAGGGCTACGTCCACAGAACTGTGTTTCTTGATATTATATGAAAACATACAATTCTATCTGTGCACTTAGCTTGCAGATCTCTCTCTCTTTCTCTTATTTCCCCCCCTCCCTATGCACCCAGCTGCAAGGTTTATCTTTGCACCCAACTGAAGATCTTACAATACAAGAATATTCTCACAACACAATACTGTCCTTACGCACAACAATAATCATTCGACCTCAACAATAAAACTCCTCTTCGAACTTAGAACCACCTTATCCCAGGTCCTCTAAACTTTTATTTATACATTACAATGACAAACGTCTAGGTGTCAAAACCCTAGATCAAAAACCCCTATGTCTTAAACCCTAGGTCAACTTGACCCGTGTTTTCAAAGCTTCACCAACCTGTCTTTCCTTCTTTCCCGCAAGGTGCTCCAAAGCAACTGTTGGTGGATTTTTCTACTTGCTGGGTTGTCCATGATCCATCTTCCTTGTTGATCTATCTTCCTTGATCTTCTCGTTCAACGACTCATTTTCTCTTACTTCACTCATTTTCTGCTTCTTTGACCACTTTGACCCAATATCAGTCAATGTGCCTTCCGCGCAGTTCGTACTTCACCTTTCTTCCTTACTATTCACTTTCTTCCATAACCAAGGGCCAACACCGAGATAAGGAAATGATATATGTCTAGGCAAAGATTATCCTCCACTCATCATCCATGCACAGAAAAGAAGGGCATTTGAATCTATAGGTCTTTAAACACCAAAGTGATGATCGTCGATTCCGCTCATGGAATAATGCTCAAGAACAGACTGATGACTAAAGGGATAAGGGAAAAACACAAATTGCTTCATAATAATCAATAAAACAAACACATAAAGGTCATAACAGTCAGGGTTGGGTTCGCCAAGGGAATCAATTCAAAATGCAGCAAGCGTAAGGCTGGGATGACTTTAAGTTCATTGATTATAAAATGTTGAGTAAAACATAATCTTTACAAAAAATAAGTATAGTAATGAAAGCGCAAGAACAATATTAATCTACCATTCAAAAATAAATGCATGTGTACCATATCCAAATGTGACAACTCCGAGTCATTATCTCGTGCGTGCTCCATCCAACTCTTGCTTGCTGACCGATGTGACCTCACTGGTACCTCCCAGCCAACGCTAGGGGTACTCTTCTCCCCCCTGAGCCCCTTGAGCCGTAAAGGGGCCACACACACAATACCAGAGAACCGCTAGTACCCATCTCACCTCCCAAGGTCAAGCTACCACTCATTACCTGAGCTGGGTATCCCAACTCCCACAAGATAAGTTCAGTCAAGACAAAAAATCAGCAGTGTAACATTACGCATCAAGATGAGATCCTTACTCCTCCTCCTCCATCCTTTTTATAGAGTTTTTTCAAGTAATTAGTTTCCCAAATTCTCATTAAATTACCTTTTCATTTAAGTATTTAGGAAAAATATCCCTCGTACACATGTCACCCATCCCCTAGTTG
The DNA here is from genome assembly GCA_010110895.2 of Picea sitchensis. Lineage (NCBI taxonomy): Eukaryota > Viridiplantae > Streptophyta > Pinopsida > Pinales > Pinaceae > Picea > Picea sitchensis. Next base: position 47,179 of record SNQJ01S0017702.1, read on the forward strand.
CACCAGAAATTCAATTTTATTAATTAATTAATTATTCCTATTTCTCTCACCCACCTAAAAGCATTCCTAAAAATGCTCCTAGGTGTCCTAAAATTCCCTTACACTTCTTAAATGACTTACGCCTTAATTAATTCCTATTTGATTTTAAAAATAGCAAGTTCCCAAGGATAGATTCCTTAGTAAGTTAGACATTCATATTTTACCTTACGTTTTCCCCTTCTTTAGGTTTCCCCTTTTTCTTTAATTTTCCTATTTCTTTTAAGTTTGTCTCTTTTTCATTTTTAACTAAAAATCAATTTAGTAAGTGTAGATGAAACAACCCTTTACCCTCTTTTCTTTTTAACTAAAATTAAATTAGCAAAAATAGATAAAAACCACCATTTCCCTTTTTAAAAATTTAATCCTCCAAGATAATTTGACTTTAATAAATTAATTTGAATTTGTTACCCCCCTTCTTGTTACGTGTTCATTTATTATTTATTTTTTTGACCACGTGTTCTAATTAGACCTAGGTTGTAAATTCACTAGGTTGGGTGAGATTTTCATTAGGGAAAAATGTTTTTAAATCTTACTTGTCACATCATTCATTTTAAGGTCATTTAGGTTTATTCACTTACCAGTTAAAATCGAGACGTGCCCTTCAAGACACACTAGGTGCTCCAAGGGTGCCACTCACCTCTTTCTGTTTTCCTTGCACAACGTGCCCTTAAGGATGCACTACGTGCTCCAAGGGTGCCACTTGCCTCTTTACATTTTCCTTGTGCGACGTGCCCTTCAAGAGGCACTACGTGCTCCAAGGGTGCCACTCGCCTCTTTTCATTTTCTGTGCACGATGTGCCCTTTAGGACACACTATGTACTCCAAGGGTGCCACTCGCCTCTTGACTGACTTGGTAGACATCAAAAACCCTTGGAGTCAATACTCTGCCAAGTGATATTGTGGGAGACTAAGGACCTCTAAGGAATAAGGCCCCTACCTTATTTCACGCCCCTTAGAATCATTGTGAGCGGTTTTCGCAGTCTTCCCTCACGACATCATGGGTCTTCTCGAACTAGGTAATCATTAACCTACAGTTCGAGCCATGACAAGAGTGCTAGTAGGCTGTGGCAGGGAGGCTCCCACACCTCTCCCTCAAAGTATCTGGTTGTCATGCGTGACCCCTCTACTCCACATGTGAGTCTGGTCCGCAAGCTATCGTCAGCCAGTATCCATCAACGAATCATGTCAGCAACAATAATCAATCATCATAACATCTAATCCTATTTACATGTGTCACATCAATAACATTCAAACTTAACAGTCCTCTCCCTAACTTGATCCAGAGTCCAATGGGTTTCATCGATGCGTCTGCATCCTCAATGTCCAAAGTCCTGCACACTCAGGAGAACCCAGTCAATAGCACCTGTCTATGTGAATACAACAAAATAACATATCGTCAATCCATAATGTCTCATAATCATAATCGAACAACCGATAGTATAATATTACGTATCACTTGAAATAAAGTGTCCTCAAGGATAAGTTTTCCCATTGCGCGTAAGAGCGGGATGTTACAAAAAGACTGGACCGAGTCTTAGTTGCTGAAGATCTCATTGTGGGTGTTGGTAGGTACAAGTCGTGGGTGGATTTTCCATATTTTTCTGACCATGCACAATCCTTTTAAGATTAGATCGTCCTACCTTCTTGACGGCTTATCCCTTCAAGTTCAATGCAATATGGTTAAGCAAAGAATAAGTGATTTCTTTAGTGATGGAAGTCTAGAAGGATCCAGTTCATTTGGCTGAAAGGGATGTTCAGCAAAGATTAGAAAATAAATTGAAGTGTTTAAAGGCTCATATAAAATCTTGGGCAAAAGAGTTTAAAAGAAAACGGGATGAAAAGCTTGTTCATTTGGAGGGACTTATGAAATAATTAATCTTGGATGCATCTTTGGAGAATACTAATAGTGAAAAGGAGACATAAATTAAACTTTTGGAGGCAAAGCGGGACAAAATATTAAGAGAAGAAGAAGAAAAGTGGAGACTTAGAAGTAGAGAGGTGTGGTTAAAGAGTCACGATAAAAACACAAAATTATTCCACAATTATGCTAGCTTTGAGAGGAAAAAGAACCACATATATGAGATTAGGGATGAATGTGGAGAGACCCATACCAGTCAGGAAGCTATTAAAAAACAAGTTGTCAAGTTTTTTAAAACCTTTTATGAGGAATCAAATCAGGTGGTTATAAATGATCAAGTTGACACCGCCAGTATTTATGATCGTATTGTAAAGATTGAGGATATAGTTCTATTAGAGTGCCCATGTACAAAGTTGGAACTATGGGAGGTTCTAAATTCATTCGCCAAATATAAGAGCCCAGGGCCCGATGGGTGCACTGTGGAGTTCTTCATCCATTTTTTGATTTAGTGGGAGATGACTTACTAGCTTTGGTGGAGGATTCTAGACTGTGTGGTTCAGTGAACAAGTCTTTAAACATGACCTTCTTAACTCTTATTCCAAAATTAAATAATCCTAGCTCCTTTGGGGATTAAAAAACAATTTCTCTTTGTAATTTATGTTACAAGTTGATTTCAAAGATTATTGCAAATAGGCTTAAGCTTATTCTCTCTCGGTCGTTATCGGAGGAACAGTTGGGATTCCTCAAAGGTAGACAGATCTTGGATGCAACTGGCACAGCATAGGAATGTCTACATAGTATTAAGGTCAAAAAATCAAAAGCTATGATTTTAAAGTTAGATTTGAAGAAAGCTTATGATTATATAAACTGGGATTTCCTGCGCTTTACACTTATCCAATCGAGTGTAACATCCCGTTCTTCCGCACACTGAGTGGACTTATTCTTTGAGGAAACTTGCGTGGAAGTGATCTGGTTCTTTTTATGATTGGTTGTTGTGATTATGATTATGAGATATTGTGGATTTGATGATATGTTATTTTTTTGTATTTACATAGACAGGTGTTATTGACTGGGTTCTCCTGAGTGTGCAGGACTTTGGACGTTGAAGATGTTGAGGCATCGATGAAACCCCTTGGACTCTGAATTAAGTCAGGGAGCAGACTGTTAAGGTTTGAATGTTGTTGATGTGACATATGTACATAAAATTAGAAATTATGATGTTGATTATTATTGTTGACATGATTCGTTGATGGATGCAAGCTCACGATAGCTTGCCGACCAAACTCACATTTGGAGTAAATGGGTCACGCACGACAACCAGAGACATTGAGGGAGAGGTGTGGTAGCAGCCTTTCCATAGCCTACTATCACTCTCATCATGGCTTGAACTGTAGGTTAATGATTACCTAGTTAGAGAGACCTGTGATGTCGTGAGGGAAGACTGTGACAGTTTCTCATGATGATTCTAAGGGGCACGCAATAAGGCAGGGTCCTTATTCCTTAGAGGCCCTTAGTCTCCCACAAGATCACCTGATGGAGTATTGACTCTAGGGGTTTGNAAGGGCACATCGTGCAAGGAAAACGGAAAGAGGTGAGTGGAACCCTGGGAGCACGTAGTGCATCTTGAAGGGAACGTTGTGCAAAGAAAATGGAAAGAGGTGAGTGGCACCCTTGGAGCATGTAGTGCATCCTAAAGGGCACGTCGTGATTTTAACTGGTAAGTTAATAAACTTAGTGCCTAGAAAACCATGCCTCCTTAGGACTTGGTCGACCTTAAATAAATGATGTGATAAGTAAAGTTTAATAACTAAAATTTCCCTTAAAAATTGTCGCCCATCCTAGTGAAATTAAAAATTAGGTC
>SNQJ01S0017702.1:62447-73894 GCA_010110895.2 Picea sitchensis
GGGAAAACCTTTCTTATTTTCATTATATCGAATTTCACCATTCGCCATACAATATATACAATGTTTTTAGGTATTCTGTAGATACCAAAACCCTAATCCCTTAATCCGGGATTAATTTACAAATCAGCTAAAAATAGCAAAAATCTGACGCAGTTGTCATATCTGACGCACCCACACACACACATGCAAAGAATATAACACATACCCAACACTATCTATGGTTCATTGAGGTTTTTTTGAAGATAGAAAATCTGATCACAAAATTGCAAAAGAAGAACAAGAAGTTGTTTGGACCGAGAAATGCGAGGAAGCATTTCAGAGGCTCAAGGAGTTGTTGACAACAACACCAATAATGAAGGTCCCTGACATGGATGCAGACTTCTTGGTATGCACTGACGCATCCAAGGAAGGCTTAGGTGGACTCTTGATGCAAGACGGTCGAGTGATCGCTTACATCTCGAGAAAGTTGAGAAGGCATGAGGAGAACTATGCAACACACGATTTGGAGTTGTTATCCATTGTTTATGCCTTGAGATTTTGGAGACACTACCTTATTGGGAGAAAATTTGAACTAAAGACGGACCAATGTGGTCTACAACACATCTTTACGCAAAGTGACTTGAACGCGCGACAACGTGTTGGCAACCAACAATTCCTGTCAAATTTTATCATAATAAAAAGTCATCACCAAGGGATAAAAAAATATTGTAGCTTCATCCTCCTCATTCTCACAAACGTTTTTGTCTTTTGGCCTTGAGGAGATTCATTGGATTAGTTGAGTATAAGAGTTTTTTGTTTTAATCTATCATTTTTTTTGTTTAATTTCATGACTTGAAGCATGAAATTAAAACAAAATTTTGGTTTCTTTGTTTCGTTTGTAAATGGGATTACACCTAAAGGGCATCTATATTTTTATAAACCTTCAAGTTTGTAAGTCTATTTGTTGAAAAATTACCATAAAACTTGATTGATTCACTTTGGGAAATATGACTTAGTCATATCTATGGTTGGTTATATGGTATTTCACATTTGGTGTATGATTGGCTGCACGCAACCTTTGGTTAATTTCCAAACATAAATCTTACTCTTACCAGTCACATCACGATATGATCACCATGGTACAAAACTGACACACTCATAATTTCACCTTACCCTTTGTCCTGTGTAACTCAGACTTGCATTCATTTTTGGAAGAGGTAAGTGATGGTGTTTTGGGTTTAGTGTTCATTGCACAGAGTGGTTTACAAGCATGTGCGTCCTTTGGTTCTTAGCCACTCAGAGCTCAAATTTCCAAGTATGATAGCCTCCGGAGTCCTCAGGTATCGGGTCTCTCCTGATTTTACATACCTCTTCCTATTGTTTGTGTGTTGGAAAGAGAAACCTACCTCTCATTTCCCTTCGTGTGTCTATGTGATAGCTCCCATGGCTCTCGTGGTAATAATTGAACCCAATGGCTCGCAAGCCCTCCTTTCTCAGGACGATGTCGTAGGTGATATTCTAGCACATGGTTGGGACATTCTCATCAAACAATTTAAGGGTTATACCCTAGTAGTTGCACATGCTTTTTCTCAGTTGTTTGATGACTCCAAAGCTAATATTTTTGATCTGCAACTTGAAGTGACCGAGGATTCCATAGAACAAGCTACATGACTATCCCAGGAGGGAGAATGGTGGTTCAAAAATGCCAAAATCGAAGGCGTACACTAGAATTTTCTTATGGTCTCTAAGAAATCGAAGTGCAGCCCAAAAGGTATGCCAATTACTCTCATCAAACCTCGATGGAATGACCTACTTCTAATTCTTAAGAAATTCATAACTTGTGAGGGTAGATATGGCTTATTTTTCTTATATCACATCCGCCTACTGATGAGTTTTCTAGGGTTCAAGTTAAATATGCCTTTATATATGTTTATGAGTCTGCATAAAATGTATAGACTTTATCATAAACATAATTTTAACCCACTGTCAAGCCTCTTCCACCATGGTCTTATTCGGATCCTTGTGTTTTCGCATCTATCCAAGACTAGAGATACTTGGGAAGATTTCTTGTTAAGAAATAAATTTACCCTACCCGAGAATGCAGTAGAATCACCTCTCCACCTCAATGAAAATCCCAACCCCTGTATATCTAACCTTGCTATCAAAAAATTGTGTGTTGATCCACGAGAAGACCATGTGACCACAGAACAAAAATGTTTTGCTATTCAGAACCCTTTGGGAAAAAATCCACGATATGATTTCATGCCCAAAAAATAGTTAGAGGAGGTTATAGATGTGTTAAAGGATAGGGTTTCTTATGCTCCTACTATTGAGCCAACTCAGGGTGTTTTGAAAAAATCAATTGTCAAGAAAAAACGTAAGCATAAGGAACAGAATAATTCGGATTTAAATTTTACAAACAAGAGACCAGGTAGGATTATATCCAAAAGTTTGATCAATCGTGAGCGATATCATCGGAGATCGATCTCTGTGATCGAGGTCGATGATCACTTGTATGACAATGAGGTCAATGAATTTCTCGCCTGAGAAGATATAGATGACCAGTTCCTTGGAAATGAAACCGATATTGAAGCCATACAATATGATTTTGTTTTTGAGCTACCTTCCTTCCTAAAAAATTGAGAAGGATTCGCTAGTATATGCCACGATTTGAAGCAAGCTATAGGCCAGACCAAAACACACTCAACCTCTACCTACCATAGCACCTATACATTGTGACAATTGCCTTGACTGGGTTGAATGATACTACAGGGATATACCTTATCTCCAAGCATGGTTAAACCATATGACAGCTCGAAACTCCTTGCTTGAAAGGGAAAATGAAGAATTAAAAGCATGTGTTCGATCCAACACTGACAGGGCAAACAAAAGGTTTCAATGATCTAGTAATGTAATTATCAAGAACGCAACAAATTTCAATGCTATCATTAACTCAGACTTATCAGATGCTTCATTGTCTAATCTATGAAACGGTAAAAATTGTTTTGATTCTCTTTGATTTAATTATGTTGGAAAAATAAAATAGATAGATTTTATTTTGATTTTGTTGTTAATTTAAGACTAGCTACAGGATCTTACGATTCTATAGACAGTCTATTTGTAAATATTAGTTTGTATTGTTATAAAAAATTCAATTCCATTTTATCATTTTTAGGAGAACAACAGTTATGATGTTATTCACAAGGAGAATAAATCATGGGTTATGCGAGGCATAGCTTAGTAATTTCTTATTTTGTTTGATAAAACAATGTCATTATGTAATTATTTTTTTATCAAGGACTCCTACAGGAGTGTTCCTTAGTTATTCTATTTTTGAAGCAAACTTATTTTTAGGGATCATACTATATCTTGTGTGATAGGAGGTTACTGATCCAAGAAATTTTTAAATAGTAGTTGTTGTTTAGTGTTAAGGACACCTTTTTCTAGATTACAGAATGGACATATGACTATGGAAGTGATATGGGAAAACAATTTGTTGTTGGCTTTAGTCCTGTGTGAATTGTGCAATGCTTCTCCTATTGTATTTTCCTATTACTTATGTGTTATGAAATATTATTATGGTTGATTTAGCTTTAGTCTTGTCATTATATGATGTTTTAATATCGTTAAATATTTAAATGTTGTCCATGAACTGTTGATTCAGTTTGCACCTATGATGAATCAATTATTCAATTATCTTTGAGTTTACTTATGTTATTAAATGGTTGACAATATAAATGCCCAGGATTGAAATTTCTTTCGTCTTTCGCTATTGATTATCTTAAGATCACAAAATATTAATTGGTTATTTTTTTGTTGTTTTAAATTCACTCCAAATGCATGAAATACTTCCTTGAATTTCTTCAGGAAGATTTATATTTGTCTCTGTCATAGGTTTCCTCTTAATACAGGACAAACAGGAGCTCATACAATGCAGGAAAAGGAACTTGGTTTATTATGATTAATCAGTTAGAGGTTAGTAGATTCATTGCTTTGTTTTATTCAGAGTTGTTTATATATGAATGAAATGATGATTGCATTAATTGGCTTTGATTATTTTTGTTGATTAAGGTTGGTTGTCATTGATGTCAACCCTTGAAGAAATCCACGTAGCACAAGGTTTGGGTAATGGACCCAAGTTTGTTTGATGTAAATATGACTTATTATTGTCTTGTCATGGTTGATAAGAAGTAAAACTGGATGAACTCCAAAGTGGTCCCCTTATGGTGAAAGCCCTCACAGGAAGACGCTTTGTGGGGTGAGAGAACCCATTCCTATTTGAGGAATAATGAGATGAAAGATAGTGAATTTGTCAGTGAAACTATCCTATATGGATAGTTCTTGTCATGTTGTTTAGAGAGTTATGACCATATGAAGTTGGAGAAGCCCTCATAAGTCTTATAGAATCCCCCAAGGGTCAAAGTGATTTGCAAAAGAAATTATTTTAAATGAAGAAGCCCTAAAATAAGGAAAGTGTAAGTCTACATGAAGATATAAATAAGAGGCAAAGATCACTCATTATACACACACTTGTATATATTGTATATCTTTTTTCTTATGTAAAGCTTCTTATAAATACTTATGGATACATTTGAAGTGGCGAACATCTGAGGTAGCATGAAGGGTTGACGGCGAAATTCTCAGAATTACAGCAAAACCCTATTTTCTGAGGTGTACACGGGATGTCTATGTACAAGGTGCGTACATGCTGAGTTATATGCAGGATGTCTGTGTACAAGCTGTGTACATGATCAGTTATACATGGGTTGTCTATGTACAAGGTGCGTACATGCTGAGTTATACGCTAGTTGGCAGTGTATTAGGGTGCGTACATGTTGGTAAATCCATGGAAAATTGAAGATATGAAGATGTTGAGGTTCTAGATTCTGAGATCAAGCTCCTAGGAAGGTCTAAAGTGCTCAGATACATCAGATCCATCCACTGGTTCAATAGGTATGTCTTATTTCTATGAATAGTTGGATTTTGATGTATCCATGAGGAATGGCAATGAAAATTTGAGGATTCTCCCTAGAGAGACTAGTGGCTTCATGGGATCTTTTGCATAAGTCAGATCTATAGAAATACAGTGTTGGTATATTCATCATTGATACTTCTTGTGAGGCACATCTTGTATTTCTTGGCATATGGCTAAGGGTTTTTATGGTACATGGTTGAGAGATTGTATTTGTGTAGTAGTTGATGTATTGAGAGACTGAATATCAGAAAGGGGTTGATGACTAAGATCATGTGATGGATATTATACTTGTTCATGATTACACATACCTATACGACACATGACTAGAGAGAGACATACTTGCCTTGAGTAAAGGTTATATATGAGGATGCATGCATAGGGTATAGTTATAGTCTAGATACAATGATAGGTTATAGATCTATGTGAAAGAAGTTACAGAGTGTTAGCGCCAATTCTTGCGAGGGGGGTGTTTCTCTCCAATTTCAAGCCCTTGGTGTAAAAGCGTAGAAATGGGGTTTAAAAACCCATCAAATCTATTTTATTCAAAGGCCACAGTCATGAGCGCCAAGCACAGTAGACGGAAGAAGTCCATTTCGTTCTTAAAATCAAGTGAGCGGGCATTTTGTTTTTAACAGCGAGGATCCATAGATGGAGCAAATTGACGGTCATCGGGTAAGTTTGAGTTGCGGAGTTGCACAAGGTTTAGCGCATGGGCTCATCTCTTATGGCCAAAGTCATGAAATGATCATGGTCATTTGATCCAGTCAGGACACATGGCTCCTGGTCAGGCTTGGTCGCAATTTCAGCTACCAAGACTTTGAAAGACAAGGGTTTGCTCCTCCACTACATCGAAAATCGTCGAAACCCAAAACATGAAATGTAAAGGCCCCCCAGGAGCCGTTTCGACATTTCGACTACCGGGAATTTGAAAGACAAGGGGTCACTCCTCCACTGCATCGGGAATCGCCGAAACCCAAAACGCAAAATGTAAAGGCCCCCCAGGAGTCGTTTCGGAATTCCAGCTACCGGGACTTTGAAAGACAAGGGGTCACTCCTCCACTACATCGAGAATCGTTGAAACCCAAAGTGTGAAATGTAAAGGCCCCCCAGGAGCTGTTTCAGCATTCCAGCTACCAGGACTTTAAAAGACAAGGGGTCACTCCTCCACTACATCAGCAATCACCGAAACCCAAAACGCGAAATGTAAAAGCCCCCCAGGAGCCATTTTGACATTTTAGCTATCGGGACTTTGAAAGAGAAGGGGTTGCTCCTCCACTGCATCAGGAATCGTCGAAACTCGAAACGTGAAATGTAAAAGCCTCCTTGAAGATAGTTTCATGGCCTTGTGGTTACATTGAGAGTGAAGCCTGAAGAAATGAAGGCTGGCCTCCAAGCTTTGGAAAATTGACATGTGGTCACTCTCTATGTATTCAGTCTTGGCCACCCTCCATGGAAGAAGCAGTTAATGAATATTGAGCAGGTGGTTGAGACCTTAGCTCAACCCATAAATGGAAGGCATGGGAAGGGTCAGAAGCAGTCAGTTCATGGTACTTTGATGGATAGTTTCCCTACAAAAGCCATGTCATCTAAAGTAGTGTCAGACAAGAAGCTGCATGTACAGTTTGAAGGAAGATCATGTGCACGTAAATCCTTAAATGAGGTAGCTCAACTACCCTCCTGGGGCTAAGGGGGTGAATTACTTTGAGTTTATATACTCAATTTTTGTATTTTTGTGGGGATGGATGGTAGAGCAGAGCTCCCGACTGTAAAGATTTAATGAGGCCTCTAGTTCCCTGGTTATAGATCGATATTTGAGACTTCTTGTTTAATGGAAGCCATCATCTTCTTCTCCTTTTTTTCCTTTGAATCTTAAGATCTCGGGCATGGATGATACAGTCGGGTGTTGTAATGACTATATAATTCATGTTTGAATATATTAGTTTTGCAGCATATTAATTTTCTTGAAGTTTCTTAGATCTGAGAGGATCTCATATTTGTGAATTTTCCCCCTTTTAAAGGCTACTGGAAGACCGGATGTCCAAAGCAGTCTTTATTTCCTTTGTCTTTCCCTCTACTTACTCACCACTATGCAAAATTACTGGCTTAAATTAGATCAAGACCTCACCTATGTTAGTTGTTCCAACCCAGTTTTCTGAGTTAGAATGATATTGTTCTGAGTTTACTTCCATTCATCACCCTTTATCAACAAATTGTGAATTTAAATTGATGGGCGTTGGGCTCTTCTCCTGCTGCAATCGAGGGGTGACCTCTGACGCCAACATTTCTAGCGTTGTTGTTGGGGACGAAGTTGAAGATTTTCCTTGAGATTGAACGACATTGAGTCTCTGGTTCTGAAGGTGCATCAGGCATCAGAGCCCTTGAAGATTGCTATTGTGCACCTGGCGACTCCATTGTTTCCACTTCACTATTTTAGCTGTGGCTACTTTTAGAACACCTGAAAGCTGACCAAGAGGAGATTTTTCGAGAAGGTTTTAGTAGCTTCTTTCTCAGCTTGAGAAGTTTCCTGGGAGGACACAACGTTAGGATCTGGCCTTTGATGGTGAACAAAGACCAGACACATTCAAAGTTGTGCATCTTTCACCTGGCGACTCCATGATCCGAGGATCGATCAAAGACTCCACTGATTCGATATGGAAAATATCTTAGCTCAAAGGTTGGCTTTCTGTGACTTTTCCCAGATAGTTGGTTTTCCTAATCCACTGCCTGATAGAGATGAATGGGAAGATATCCTCCCTGAATTTCAAGAAAAAAATTTGGAGGTACCAACTGAGCATTTACTAGACTTTCATGAGGTTATTCATCGACTTAATATCATGCATGAAGATGTCCATATTAAGATTTTTAGTTATTCATTAAATTAAGCTGCTCTTGATTGGTGTCGATCTCTTCCCACTACAAGCATCCATTCTTTGACAGGTTTTCATAAAGATTTCAATTCATTTTGTAAAGGTTACTTCCCAGCTGAGTGTTTGTATGAAAACTGTTGTGATGATTTTTCTTGGCTTCATAAAGCCTCTGCTAGCCCTGAAGACCATGTTTGTGATGAAGCTTTTACTGTGGAGGAAAGCATTTGCTATCAAAATCTAGAGGCATTGGATGACATTAATCATGTTAGACCTAGCATGGAAGCATCTGACATCATTTCAGATACATATGTTCTTTTAAATGTTCATAAATATCAACATGCCTCTTGTGAAAATTATGAGTTTATAGAGAAGATGTTGTCTATAGTAGATGTCTCTCCTAGATATATGGTTGAAGCAAATGTTCCTAGCAGCCCAGCTTATGATGACGAAGACCTTCCAGTTTTTAAAGAAGAGATGGTTATGGAAGAGGATTCTTCTCTTTTCCTTTAAGAGGTTTCCCATGATGTATTTTTAACTAGGATTAAAGAGAAAAATCTTATGTATGAACAGCCAAAAGCAACAGTTACCGTTGTCCCTGAAATAGATATTTTTGACAGTTATATTCTCGACGGGATCACTATTCTGGAGGTTGATCATAGAAATGAAGGGAAACCCTTTTTTGATGAATATTCTAGTGATGATGAGCAGAAAGCTTATCCTACATTTGATCACTATGAAGACACTGACCGACATGACAACAAGCAAATATTTCCCATGGTCCCTATTTATGATGATTATGAATTTTATCCTTGGGAGAGCCATGGAGAAGAGGAGGAGGAGTTGAAGATGTAGTTTACAGAATGCGCAGAGCCCATCAGCGAGCATCGCCTGAGATCAGTCAGCCTACGTCAGTTGTCCACCCACCAGTGCTTACTAGAGATATTCAGCGATACGTGAACAACTGTGTAGCAAAGGAGGCTACTTGTTACCCACTTTCTGGAGTTTTCCATTGGTCCTATGAGCCTGTGAAGGAATACATGGAGTTGTATTTCCTTCACAATTTCGAGCTTCCCTATTTCATCTCGACTTCAACCTGTAAGGACGAGTTGAAGAGCATAACCATTCTACTATCACAGTTACACCATCTATTTGTGATCATTGACAGAAGGAAGGATCTTCTATTAAGGAAGTTGCTCGATTGGCTATGGTGGAAGTTTGCTTTCACCTAGCCCCATGTAAAGGAATTTATTAGTTTAGGACTGTACATAAATAAGCTCCTTGGAGCATGTGTGTTTATATTTTATTTTCACTTATCGGCATGTATTTTTAAGCAGGGTGTTTTGAGCTCGAATCCATAGCCCAACAGAAAGCAACTGGAACTATAGAAGGAGTTCTTAGAGCATCACAGGGATGACTCTACCCCCCATGGAGCCTAATGTTAGCGCCAATTCTTGTGAGGGGGGTGTTTCTCTCCGATTTTAGGCCCTTGGTGTAAATGCATAGAAATGGGGTTTAAAACCCCATCAAATGCATTTTATTCAAAGGCCACAGTCATGAGCACCAAGTGCAGCACATGGAAGAAGTCCATTTCAGGCTTAAAATCAAGCAAGAGGGCATTTTGTTTTTAATGGAGAGGATCCATAGGTGGAGCAGATCGACGGTAATTGGGTAAGTTTGAGTCATGGAGTTGCACGAGGTTTAGCGCATGGGCTCATCTCTTATGGCCAGAGTCACGAAATGATCATGGTCGTCTGATCCAGTCGAGACACATGGCTCCTGATTAGGCTCGGTTGCAATTTCGGCTACTGGGACTTTGGAAGACAAGGGGTTTCTCCTCCACTACTTTGGGAATCACTGAAACCTGAAACGCGAAATGTAAAGGCCCCCCAGGAGCCATTTCGGCATTCCAGCTACCAAGACTTTGAAAGACAAGGGGTCGCTCCTCCACTGCATCAGGAATCGCCGAAACCTGAAACACGAAATGTAAAGTCCTCCCAGGAGTTGTTTCAGCGTTCTGGCTACCAAGACTTTGAAAGACAAGGGGTCACTCCTCCACTGCATCGGGAATCACCAAAACCTGAAACGCGAAATGTAAAGGCCCCCCAGGAGCCATTTCAGCATTCTGGCTACCAGGACTTTGAAAGACAAGGGTTCGCTCCTCCACTGCATCGAGAATCGCCGAAACCCGAAATGAAAAATGTAAAATCCCCCCAATATCCGTTTCGGAATTCCGGCTACAGAGACTTTGAAAGACAAGGGGTCGCTCCTCCACTGCATCGAGAATCGCCGAAACCTGAAACACAAAATGTAAAATCCTCCTTGAAGACAATTGCATGGCCCTATGGTTACGTTGAGAGTGAAGCCTGAAGAAATGAAGGCTGGCCTCCAAGCTTTGGAAAACTGACACGTGGTCACTCTCTATGTATTCAATCTCATCCACCCTCCATGGAAGAAGCAGTTAATGAATATTTAGTAGGTGGTTGAGACCTCAGCTCAACCCATAAATGGAAGGCATAGGAAGGGTCAAAAGCAGTCAGTTCGTGGTACTCCGATGGATAGTTTCCCTACAGAAGCCATGTCGTCTGAAGAAGTTTCAGACAAGAAGTTTTGTGTACAGTCTGAAGGAAGATCATGTGCATGTAAAGCCTTAAATGAGGTAGCTCAGCTACCCTCCTGGGGCTAAGGGGGTGAATTTCTCTGAGTTTATATACTCAGTTTTTGTATTTTTGTGGGGATGGATGGTAGAGCAGAGCTCCCGACTGTAAATATTTAACGAGGCCTCTGGTTCCCTGGTTATATATTGATATTTGAGACTTCTTGTTTAATGGAAGCCATCATCTTCTTCTCCTTTTTTTCCTCTGAATCTTAAGAGCCCAGGCATGGATGATCCAGTCGGGTGTTGTAATGACTATATAATGCAGCATCTTAATTTTCTTGAAGTTTCTCAGATCTGAGAGGATCTCATATTTGTGACTTTTCCCCCTTTTAAAGGCTACTGGAAGACTGGATGTCCATAGTAGTCTTTATTTCCTTTCTCTTTCCCTCTACTTACTCACCACTATGCAAAATTACTGGCTTAAATTAGATCAATACCTCACTTGTCTTAGATGTTCCAACCCAATTTTATGAGTTAGAACGATATTGTTCTGAGTTTACTTCCATTCATCAGCCTTTATCAACAAATCTTGACATTTAAACTGATGGGTGTTGGGCTCTTCTCCTGCTGCAATTGAGGAGTGACCTCTAACAGCAACACAGAGGATCAAAAGTTTTCAAGAAAAAGGAAACCTTAGTTTTCATAAGGCATACGCAGGCTGCATAACAATTTGGTAGCATACATACATGGGCTACATAACATATAGGGCACATACATACACGGGTTGCAGCACTACAGGTCATGTATCTGTTGTATTTTTGTAGATATATGTTCATTTCAGATACATTTTGATTACAGGGCAGTTGTACAGATTGGATACAGGTCAATGGTACAGGTTGATACATTTGTACAATAGTATATCTCATAGTGACAGGTTGACAGTGGTTCCTTCCTTCTACTTATACTTCGGGGCAGTATGATGGGGAAAGGACAGGTGGTTGTAGCCACCTTCCGGTTGTAGCCGGAGAAC